>LR812535.1:24696112-24721112 GCA_903798195.1 Danio kyathit | reverse complement strand
TTTCTAAAGGTCAGCACCAGCTTTCATGTAAGGTTATTTTTTTAAGAAATGAGCAGGCAGGTACAGGGCTTAAACTGCCTCTTAAGCAGCGTCTGCTTTGCTCCCTGACCAGTAAAGCAATTTATCAGGCTCTTCAGGAGGTTAGTGAGATTGGTTCGGCTTTGTGCCACAAGTCAAAGGTTGTACGACCCAGCTTAAGTGCACAACAGAGTGTGAATGAGGTGTAAGAATCCGATTACATGCTCAAAGCCGAGTTTAAATCCCTGCAAACATTTTCATTGCCAACACAAAACACACGCAAACACACATGCACAGATGTGGAAATACTCACATTCCACTGTCGGCATGTTTGGCTTGTTTAGCTCCTTGAAAAAACACTTGTGGATGTTGATGTGGTCAAATTAGAACACTGCCCTACATCAAAAACACATTTACCATCAGTCATTTATCCCGAGTGAGATTGTCTGCCACACAAAAATAATAACCTCCAAGCCTTTTTAGTTGCATTTGAAGCAGTCAAACATATCAGATGGATTGGCTCATGGAAATTTCGATTGAAGGATGGTCCGTTTGATGCATTGCTATGCAGCCTATTAGCTTCTCCCATGCTGTTAGTCATATTTATGCTTGCCTTAACTCGAATCCCTTGTCACCGATTTGCATTGTTAATCTTTCAAAAGCTAATTAGTTAGGCCCACTATACATGTGTTTGATAAATCGTAAATGTAATTTTCCAGAGCTTGTATGCTTAGCGAAATCGTTTTGGCATACACCTGCGGAACAGATCAAGCCTACGTTTGTTTAACACAGGCAAATATTTCTCCTCTGGCAATGTTCGGCGCTTCTCTGAATCCTCCACAGTTCATGTCCCTAAAATCTCCCAGTGGCCCAATAAGCATGGCTTCTTTCTTAAGCCAGTTTCATACAATAAATGGATCATCGCTACATTAGCAGGCTAAGCTAAGCGCTAAAGCAGATGTGCGACACTGACAGCTGGAAGGGGCACAGAGTTATGCAGGTCCTCGCTTTCACAAAGCTCTTGATCCAGCTGGCAGGCACATTAGCTTGACTGTGTTTGCATTGCGCTGATTGGCATGTGAAGCTGTGATCCATCACCAGCTGTAGTGATGGAGTGTGACACACAGGTGTAGAGTCAACAGAAGAGAATGAAAGGTTCATCAAATGGTATTCGTTAGCATTTGTGCAGGTCACAGATCGCACATCCTTCTGGATACTGATATGTCTGTAAAATGCAGACGAGGAAGCTCTAACAGCACACTTAAATATACAGGTTCCTATTTTCATTGATGGTCCCATAAACTTTGTTCCACAAACATTTCTACAACGTGACATAAGACTTTAAGGCCCAATTCAAATTCTATTTTTGTACACCTACCCCTTCCCCTTGGCCCCTGAAAAATTTACCTCTAAGAAATGGGACACCACTACAACACCTGCACATGTCATCATATGTCATCACCATTTCTTGCTTCATATGAGATCGACAATCATGACTGCTGTAGTTATTCCAGTTGTGTTATTTTTTGGTAATTATCTTTAGGAAATCCTTGAAGGCAACAATATCATGTTATCATAATGATATAATGTAGCAATAAGCTCGTAACTGTACTGTGTATTTACACCGTGGCCATATTCATCCATGTAAACACACGAAAACAACATTAACTTTATACCAGACACTGTAAAAAGCTCATTCCCAGCCACTAGACTTTCTTACAGGGTATTTGGGTGTCATCGAGTGACAGAATGTTGTGAGGCTACTCTACAGGCATTTTTATTATGGATTATAGATAGCATAATAGCGTTTTTTTTTTTTAAAGCATGACGATAAAACACGAACTCGGCTGTGAATGTATTAAAATATGCTTGTTTGTTGTACAAATTTGTAATAATGACAAAATCTCCTTACTTTCATGTGCAGCCATGCTGCCATTGTGTAGCTGGTGTATTCTGCGAAATTTTCTTACCCTTTGGTTTCAAGTGTCGTCCTAAATAAAATTTCAGTTTGAAGGGCTATCTAGCCCTTCCCTTTAGCCCTACACCATCAAGCTAAAGAGAATTGGGACACCCCTACCCCTTCATGTGAAAACGCAAAAGAGAAAGGGCTAAGGGGTAGAATTGGGATTGGGGCTATAACTCTAATAAGACTCTTTGAAACCTTTATTTTTTAAGAGTGAAGCTTCTTTCATTTACAGAAAAATCATGCGAGCGTCACATGATTCACATGTTAAAACTACATGTAAAACAAATTATTATATTTTGTGTAAACAGAAGTTATTTGACAATTTTCATGTAAAAAAGACAAAAAACAACAAAGAAGTGATCAGACAATTAGTTTTTATTCACATGAACATGTTCCAAAAAAACATATATTCCATGTGTGTTTTACATGTGATTTTATCATTCATGGTGTTTCTATAAGAACTGCTAATAAACGTCTATAGTGGTAGTGGGAAGGCAAGAGATGGAAATCATTGTTTTTTCTACAAACTTACTGTAAGTGCATAATTTTACAATATATAAAATAAAAATAGGCATACAGGGACAGTTGAAAAAAGGTATCAGTTTTTGGCTGAAAGAGAAACAGGGTTTTGAAAATGAGAAAATAATGTATTATTCATAAACTAAAAATATGGCTTTACTTGAAAATATGATCTGTTAAGTGTCATAGAGTACATAAACAGTCTTGTCATATATTGCTGAAAAAGAAAGTTACCATTCTTTATTGTGGAAAAAGATTTTTTAGATAAGTCTTAAAATGTCCACACTAAGAAAAACATGTTTAATTTTCACAGAAAGGTTATTTGAGGAACTAAAATTGGCTCTTTCTATTGCATCACTGAAAACACAGATTTGGAACCATAGAGACAACAAGTACAGACCGATTGGGGCCAGTTTTACAGCGGGAACACACTTGAATTTGACTGATTGCACAGATTTACAGCTCTTGCATTAATCATACCAGAATAAAGATTACGTTTTGTTTTTATTTTATCTTACAAATTAATATTTATTGGCATTGATGGTTCCATAAACAACCTTTGGCATATGTGGAAGGTTTCTGTTCCACAAAATTTTATTTATAATAGAAAGAGACTCTTTAGATTATTACAATGTTCTGCAATTAAATAAAAATATGTTTGTTTTATTAAAAGAACACTACATTTACAGTTCTTTAGTGAACCAAAAAAAATGATTCTCTGTAAACACCTACTTCAAGAATTCACACCTGCCTTGTTTAGTTCGGTTGAATCGCACTAGAGTTCGTTTTCCCTCTTGGTGTGGTTCATTTGGGCAGGTGTCAATGTAGCAATCACACTTGAGCACTCACCAAAAGCGTCCTTGAAGAGAGGGTCCCGGTACGCTTTCAAGCGAACCCTGGAGTGGTTCGTTTGTGGTGAGAACATGATCCAAACTAGAACAGACCCAACCGCAAAAAGTACTGAGCCTTTTTGGACTAATCCAGCTGCCGTAGATGTGCATTATAGGATGTGGAGGAAAAATATTTGTTGACAGCGCTTTACCAACAATTTTAAACAGAGAGAGAAAGAAGGAAAAACATTACCAGATGGATCGTTGGTAGTATTTCCGGAAGAAGACCATGTCGCAGTTTAGCTAAGTAAATTCACACCTCCTTCTGAAGTGACTTGCTATGCGCCTTCACAATTTACAGTGCATTAAAACATCATTTTCAAGCCACAGCCATGCTTCATCCTAAAATGTATAGTTTGTCGAAAGTGATGTATACAAACTATATAGTTTACTATGACCAGGGATGCAATCAGCCAGCACAGTCGTCCCTCCGTAGTAAAAAGCGACATTTTGTGTCTGCTGGCCTGCATGTTAATTCTGACCAATCGAAAAGCAGTTTAGGAAATATGTTCAATATGTTCATGTAAGGGGGTACGAGATCAGGTAGTTCTCGAGAGCTCCCCTGGTAAAGGAAGAAAAGGGGGAGATGGGGTGAATGGGGGATTCTTTAAAAAACGAAGATAAGGGAGTAATACTAAACGGGCTATTTATAGTTAGTTTGAATCATTAATCCGATTGGTTTACTAATGATTATGGATGAGAGACCAGCCACGATCAATCATACCACGTGCTCCTTTCGCAATTAGTTTGTGAAACTTCACTTCAAGAGCCATTCATTTGAAGAATGTCACAGAGGTCATAATCATCTTTTTTTTTAATTATTATTATTAGATTGGCTAGTACCACCACTGCTTTACAAAGACTTGAGGTCATTACTGTATTTCTAATGATGTTTCTAAAAATGTCAAAATAATGTTGTATTTTGTATGGTTAAAATAAACCGCTCTTCAGCTCCTTTAAATATTAGTTTTGCTTTTTCATCTGTATTCCTGTTCTGTTCTGTTTTACAGCCTGTTCAGCAGAAAGAGAAAAGGTGTGTAATATCTCGTCTGATGAGCACCTGCAGCCCTTTAAGGACAAAATGGAAGATTTTCTAACTAAAGGTAAAAGAAAGAAAAAAAGCCCAGATATTTTGTATGGGGACATGGTGAAATGTTTTCTTTTACTGATGTTTCTCTGGTGTTTTTTTAACATTATGAAAATTTCCCCGTGTGGAATATTATGGATTTAAACAATAAACTAAAGTAATATTAGCAGCACTCAAAAATTAGCAACATACCACTTTATTAGGAACACTTTACTAGCGGGTTGGATTCCCTTTTTGCCTTCAAAACTGCCTCAATCCTTTATGGCATAGATTCAACAAGGTACTGGAAATATTCCTCAGTGCCTTTGCTTGACATGATAGCATCAAGCAGTTGCTGCAGATTTGACGGATGCACATCCATGATGTGAATCTTCCGTTCCACCACATCTCAAAGGTGTCATTTGAGTACAGTGAATTTATTGTCATGTTTAAGAAACCAGTCTGAGATGATTCGCACTTTATGACATGGCACATTATCCAGCCATCAGAAGATGAGTACACTGTGGTCATAAAGGGATGGACATGGTCAGCAATAATACTCAGGTAGGCTAATGGGCCCAAAGTGTGCCAAGAAAATATCCCCCACACCATTAGACCCCACTACCAGCCAGAACCGTTGATACAAGGCAGGATGGATCCATGCTTTCATGTTGTTGACGCCAAATTCTGACCCTACCATTTGAATGTCGCAGCAAAAATCGAGACTCATCAGACCAGGCAACGTTTTTCCAATCTTCTATTGTCCAATTTTGGTGAGCCTGTGCGAATTGTAGCCTCAGTTTCCTGTTCTTACCTGACAGGAGTGTCACCCGGTGTGGTCCTCTGCTGCTGTAGCCCATCCGCCTCAAGGTTGACATGTTGTGCGTTCAGAGATGCTCTTCAGAGATTTGAGTTACTGTTGCCTTTCTGGAACCAGTCTGGCCATTCTCCTCTGACCTCTGGCATCAACAAGGCATTTGCGCGCACAGAACTGCCGCTCACAGGATATTTTCTCTTTTTCACACCATTCTCTGTAAACCCTAGAGATGATTGTGCGTGAAAATCCCAGTAGATCAGCAGTTTCTAAAATAACAACCATGCCACGTTCAAAGTGACTTAAATCACCTTTCTTCCCCATTCTGATGCTTGGTTTGAACTGCAGTGGATTGTCATGACCATATCTACATGCCTAAATGCATTGAGTTGCTGCCATGTGATTGGTTGATTAGAAATTTGCATTAACTAGCAGTTGGACAGATGTACCTATTAAAATGTACTTAATAAAGTGGCCGTGAGTGTATTTCTTTATTTTTTTTAATAATCAGAAAACAGACTACTATTAAAATCTTCAGAGAAAAAGTCCTCTTTTTCAGCTTTTAAATTGCTTTTATTTTTCATGCCAATGTATTTTCCAGCATAACCACCCAATAATTCTAAAAGGAATAATTATTTTCAAATATAGCTTTATTCAGTATTTCTTTTTCATCAGAATATATTTTCCAGAAAAACAGAAAAATCACAAAGTCATTTTGCAACAGTATTGGCTAAATAAATAAAACGACATCACCCCTTAATCCGAACATGTTTTATTAAAGTGGAGCCATCCAAATGTTCCTTTACATGCATCACCCTGGGAATTAATTAAAGTGTGACTAATTTTGGGATGGATGTACAGTGACCCTGTGTGAGAGGAGAGATGAGGTGCTAAGAAATAAATGTGACAGAGCCCACAATGATTCTGGGAAATACATCCAACCTGACCTAGTCTATATCGCTTTACATTATTTGTATAAAGCTAGCGACATGAAAAGTGAGAGTCCTTAATTCCATTACTTTCACTAATTTTACCCACGTTCTACCCTGGCGCGTTAATCGCCTTTCAGTATTTTCTTTCTCTGATGAAGTGGAGCTGAACGATGCGGTGATTGTGTTTTCTTTTAGCTGCTTTCCATCTTGTTTATTTGCCTCCATCTCTGCTTCGATCCATCTCTGTTTGATACGGTTTCTGTCCTCTTGTTTATTTCCTCTAAATGTGTCTGACTCAACTGGCCTGATCTGTCTGTGGCACTGAAGACCGTTCCTGTCAGCACTTTATTTTCCTCCACATTTCACTGGCCTCTTTTCGGCGTTCGCACTCCAATCATCTTCAGTCGCCATGCCGTAACCTCCTTTTTCCATCGCTCAACTTGGAACGTCTCTGTATAGCTGTCTCTCTATTTTTCATTCTCTGCTTCACGACAGGCTTTAGCGAATGCTGAATGTGTTGCCGTCTCTCTTTCTTTGTATTCAAATTGGTCTCTGTAACAAAAGCCACATGTGCTATGGCGGCAGGGGCAGCAGGGTGGGGTCTTCGCTGAATGTCTCTACTGCTTTGATCTAGAAACTCGTGGGTCTCCTTCATGAGCTCTCAGATGGGTGACATGACCACGGAAAGACCCCCTTCAACACTGCCTCCAGTTAGAGAATGGAGATTGGAGGAAAAAAAAAGACCCCGGCCTTATTTTGTGTTATTTGTATGATTTTGAAACTCCAGGAGAGTAACAGTCTCTGGCTCCAGCGTTTCAACCACTACTGTTTATTTTTCAGAGCATGAAATTAACTACAGAAAGGAAGAGAGGAAGAAAAAATGGAGTGAGGCGGGCGTGCGGATGTGTGTGAGAGATGGTCTCTGTGCTGTTTGGTCTACGCTTGCTCTGCTGATATCATTTTTAATGTTGTTCCATTTACACTGGCCTGCATGGTCACTGACAAGCAATGTGATAATCGATTTATCACGGTAACAGGTACAGAACAGATGAGGTAAACTCTAGAAGAGCTTCAAATGAGCTATTGTAGGGGGCACTCAACCTGCAACCTGTGAGTGCTAATCCCCCAGTAAAGTGAAGAGGACACTATACTGTCAGTGGGTGCTGTCTTTCAGAGTAGATGTTAAACCGAGGTGGACTGGCCATAGGGAGCACCGGGTGATTGTTAAACATAGGGACTTCACGGTGGCCTGACGGTCAATCTGGCCTGCCACCGAGGCTCTGGCCTGTTGCCTTCAACCCCAACCCCAATCCCAACCCCCCCCCCACCCCCCCCCCCCACCCTTTCTTCACTTACCAATAGCACCCCCCACCCGTGCCTTTACACTAACTGATTGCCACGCATCCCCCCACCCTCACTCGCTCTTTACTTACCGTTCGCCCCCCGCTTTTCACTTACTGATTGCTCCCCTTATGCTACAATCTGCCCCTGAGAGTAGGGGTGTAAGCCTGGTGTCCTGGCCAAATTCCCTCCATCGGCCCTTACCCGTCATAGCTTCCAAATCATCCCCATCCACTGAATTAGCTCTATCACTGTCTCTCCACTCCCCCTATAGCTGGTGTGTGTTGAGCGCACTGGCGCCGTTGTCCTGTGGCTGCCGTCACATCATTCAAGTGGATGCTGCACACTGGCAGTGGTGTGGAGAAACGCCCCTCATGATTGTGAAGCGCTATGGCCATACACTATAAATGTACTATATACAGTAAATACACATTACATTCTACAAACTTGCCATGCTGTTGCTGTGTGGCTACTGGTTGCTAAGTGATTGATATGGATTTTAGTGTAGTTTTCATCACTAAATCAGTGTAGTGTGTTGTTGTTGTGCGGTTGCTAGGTGGCTTTCTTTGTTTGGTTATTGGTTCACTCTACAAATGCTAAAATATATGCTAAACATATGCAAAAATTATTAATATTTAGAATTTGGGTAAAATATGGACAAACACATGTGGTAGGATAAAGTTGGGTTAAGTGGTTATTAGACCTTTCTATTTGGTTTCCAGGGTGTTGCTCTTTGGGTTCCAGCATGTTAAGAGTTGGTTGAAAAATGGTTGTTAGGTTCCATTAAGTGTGGGTTGTTGTTGTGTTGTCTATAGGGTGTTCTGAGTGATTTCTAACTGGTTGTCAAGTAAATACAGTGATTTCCTTGTGGTTGCCAGGATGTTGTCATGTGGTTTCTATGGTGCTCTGGGTTATTGTGTTGTAGTTAATACAGTAGGTTTACCCCAAATCACGTTTATGTACATTTCTATGTCCTGTTGTAGTATAAATATTCTAACCATTGCATTCACAGCAAACATCTACAAAGGATAAGTGCACTATAAATACACAGATAAACTGAAGTGTGGAATGTTGAACACATTATACGTTCAAAGGATGTAGCTTTGCTAGTGAAAGAGGAGGAACTATTGTTGAATAAGGTTGGATTCCATCTGGGATGACACTAACACATGCACTACACTGCTGAGGGAGTTTGTCATTTGGGCTAATGACTTTTTGGCAGTGTAAAGGATTGCTAACGTTTTTCTATGTGGTTGCTAGGGTGTTCTGAATGATTGTTAGTGGATTGGCAGGTGATAGATAGGAAATTCTCTGTGGTTGTCCAGGTGTTGCTTTGTGGTTTCTTGGATGTTCTCAGTTGAATGCAAGGTAGTTTTTGAGGAATGGCCCAAACTTGTGGAATTTTCCATGTTTAGAAAGTTTCAACGCTTAGACCAGTTTGTGCCTTTGACCTTTGTTATTTATATTTTGATTAGAATGTGATCTATATCAGTGGTCCTCAACCTTTTTATCACCGTGGACTGGTCAACGCTTGTCAATTTTACCACGAACCGGGGGGGGGGGGGGGGGGGGGGGGGTGGGTTGTGCAGGAAGAGGGCTGCTAGGCGACCATCAACAAATGACAAAACATTGCTGTCACTCTGATACAAGTTTTATTTATGGAAAAAATTACAAAGCACTGCAGTGTTTGGGTGTTCAGTGTTTGTCTGAGATAATTAGTCTTACCAAAATGTGTATATTCCACACAAGCTGAAGCTGATTGGTCAATTCTTGTCACGTGACTCGCGATGCGCTCATGGGATTCATATTAACTGGGTGCTTCCGTTCTGCTTCCGCACCTCAATTGGAAATAAAGAACAAACTCTAGAAAAAACGAAATATGCGAATGGACCCTAAAAGGCTGCCGTCATTTGCAATCTCCAGCAGTTCATCCTCTCGCACAGACATGCTGGATTCACCTGATTTGTTGACAAATGGGTTGGGGATTTATTCCTTGGCAGTTCGCGGGTCCCTCACTGGGCATTTTCCCCTTAGCAAAGAAACTTTCCAAAGTCGCCTGTTTCTTACTCATTTTGCTGCTTGTAGGTTAAATTTGGGCGCTCAGGTGACCGAGATGTAACCGAGAGAATACGGTCATTTTTCAAAATAAAAGACTTTTCAAAATAAAAGGTCGTTCAGCCTCAGATAATAAATAAAACGTAAATAATTAATGATTCCTTGTGCTGCCCGGTGGTTGAGGACCACTGGTCTATATTGTATCAGTTAATAAACTTCAAACTAACAAATGTCAAGCTCTAAATTTTCTCATGTACCTGCCTCCATCACATAATTTCACATCTTTACTCATAAAGTCAATTTTATGTTCATATCACAAATGATGATGTTGGAGCCACACATCAAATTGCAATATGCTCAATGGCTCAAACACTTGAGTATGAGCTGTAATGGTAGCAATCACCGCTACCAATCATGATTTTCTAGAAGAACAAATGTATTGAGCAACGTTTTAAATCAGTTTAATGAGCTGTAGATCTCATGTTGGGGCCAGAGGAGGTGGAAACTGAAGTGATCTGTGTTTTGGGGATTCTCTTGTTGCACAGAATTGTGGTTGCTGAGTGGTATGAAAAAGTGTAAGAACATTGGGCTCGTCATTCAATTTATTAGTGAATCGCAGGAGACTCTCCAAGCAGCAGTAAATGAAGTGACACTGACATTACTGCGGTAATGACTTCAGAGACCTGCTTCTCATTCTGCTGTCCAACTACAATATGCCTCATCAAATGTTCACAAGGAGAATATTCACAAATACTGTATGATTCACAATGATCTCCTCTTTGATATTTTATGTCAGCGGATTACAGCGGGCTTACAGTCAGATTTTGAAGGGCTCATGTTTATCGTAAAATATCATAACCTGAAAAGACCTGCCGTTTGTTTAAAACTGGAACAAATCTTTGATGGCATTTTTACGATAGCATGTTTCATTCTACGACAAGCAGTACATATACATATTTTAAAAGTATAACACAATAGACGGTGTCACATTTACAGTGTTTCTGTCCTTTTTCCCCCACAGCCAAAACAGAGCTGGAGCTCCAGGAAAAACAGCTCACTGACACGCAGAGGATGTAAGTATTCTTACTATTGTAATTGAGCCAGTTCTCTTGTTGACTTATTATTACTGCATCATATTGGTCTTGTTTTCTCAGAGTGTGTCCATCTCTCCTTCACTCTCTTCACTATGTATTTTTCATCACTCCTGCTACTAATAGAGCAATTCACTCATATTGATTGACACTTAGTAAAATGTCTCTTTTCAAAATCTTGGCTCTCGGAATGGAATAAAAGCAAATATTGCACGTCAATTAATTTGAAAGTTCTATGTGTTCATCGTCTGACTGTGGGAGTTTCTTTTAATGGATAACAAAAGATTGCTGTGGGCGAAAAAGAAATTACACTTGTCGTTTTTTGTGTAAGAGCATTATTTTTACAAGCTAAAATTTCACATTTCACATGCTTAAAGCAAGCCGATCGATTTCACAATTCCTCAGAGTAAACTTTCTAATCTTATTTAGTAATATTTTGTTCATAGTGTCATGCTTTTCTCTGAATGCTCTCCAGTTTTCTGGAGCTGAGCGTGTTTTTCTCGGTCAAGCCTAAGGCAGGAGAGAAAGAGGTTTCACCGAACACATTCTTCACAGTGTGGCACGAGTTTTCGTCAGATTTCAAGGAGCTGTGGAAGAGGGAGAATAAAAACCTCCTGCAGGAGCGGTGAGGAGTAATTTTCTTCTTGTTACCACTTCGTTTGCGTTTGCAATTCATCTTTACTTCTATAGCGCTTTTACAATGTAGATTGTGTCAAAGCAGCTTAACATAGAAGATCTAGTACATTGAGTTTGTGTCAGTCCAGATTTCACAGATGAAGTTCAGTTTAGTTCAGTTCAGTTTGGTTTAAATTTCACTGCTGAAAGTCCAAACACTGAAGAGCAAATCCATCGATGCACAGCTCCACAAGTCCCAAACCAAGCAAGCCAGTGGGTCAATTTTTTTGTATATCTTTCAGGTTGAAAGCTGCAGAAGAGACTTTCAAACAAGCACGAGAGAAGGCTACCTACAATGTAAAACCTAAACATGCATCAGGAATCGTACGTTTTACTAACATTACAAACAAAAGCAATTTTTTTAAATGCGATTCACATTATAAGCAATGATCAACTCTAAATTCTTATTACTGCATGATGTTTTGTGGTTCTTCCCTCTGACAGAAAGCTAAGCTGGGACAGAAGATGTGAAATTCTGCTGTACCGAATCCCTCAAGACTTGTTTATGTGTCTGTTTGTTCTTTTTTTTTTTTAAATAACAAATTACTTCAGCGTAAACTTAATAGCCATGAGATTAAATGTTTAATGTTACTTTATGATCTGAATACATTTGTCATTTGTGTATTTTTAATAATGACAATCCAAGCTTGAAGTGCCATAAAGTTCAGAAACTTTACCTGTTTGGTAACACTTTATTTAAAGGGGCATTCGTAAGACTGACATGACACCTTTATAATCATCACATGACATCATATAACACAAATATATATAACACAATATAACACAAATATGGAGTTTTTATTCAAGCTTATGACAACTGTAATTAAGTGTCATTAGTTAAGTTAGGTCTTTTTAAATGCAAAGATAACATTGTCTGAGATGTATTTGTATTACGACTTACCAAGACAACATAACTTGTCAAAATCTGTCATAAACATGATTGCCATGATGTCCTTATAATCATTTATTCATTCATTCATTTTCTTTTAGTCCCTTTATTAATCAACGGTCGCCACAGTGAATTGAACCGCCAACTTATCCAGCACTTGTTTTACACAGCAGATGCCCTTCCAGCTGCAACCCAGCACTGGAAAACACCCATACACTCTTGCATTTACACACATACACTACGACCAATTTAGCTTATTCAGTTCACCTATAGCACTTGTCTTTTGCCTGTGGGGGAAACCGGAGCACCTAACGCGAACACAAGGAGAACATGCAAACTCCATGCAGAAATGCCAACTGACCCAGCTGGGGCTCGAACCAGCGAATATCTTTCTCTGAGGCGACAGTGCTAACCAGTGCGCCACCGTGTCGCCTGTCCTTACAATCTGTCATGCATATTTTCTGATCACTTTTTCAGTGGAACAAGCTGAAATTTGTCCTTAAAACTGTGAATACTCTGTCAAATAAATTAAATAAGTAACAGCATTCTGTAGTTGAGGCAAAGACAAATATGAATGGTACTGTTATACAATTCATGATGCAATTATAATTGGCCTCTTGACTCACACAAATACACAACAACCTGTCTTTGTTAAAGTCAAGTTGTCATCAGTGGCTGGTTCTAGTTTAAATGGCACCCCTGGGCGCAACCAGCCCAACAAACTACTCCCTCCCCCAAGAAATAAAGACACTATGTGGTGGACTTTATATATATTTTAAATATTTACATATATATTTTAAATATATACATTTAAAAATGATTATTATAAATACATTGGAATATATTTATTTATTTTCAACAAAAATAACAATTTGTTTATTATTATACAATTATTATTCTAAATAAATAACAGACATCAATCCTAAATGTAACTGAGAAACAATATAAAGGCACAACTGGAGTAATATTCTTAAACTTTTGCATGAATAAAGATTATGACAGTTCTGTATTTCTAAAAATATATATGTTTTATAGAATTATCTGTTGTCTTAGACCCGACTCATGGCCGAGAATTAATGTTATGAAGTCTTAGTTACTTCCCTGACTCATTATCCCACCTTTCTGCTTCATAGCCATGCCCCACCAAGATGGCGATCGCCCATATTGCCCATGCATAAATCCGCCACTGGTTGTCATAGACATGAAAAAAAACCTCCTTCATATTTATGACGTCATGTTGTAAATATATTGACCAATTACCATGTTTGTAAACATTCAGGATGCGCGCGCAAGGAGGGTGGCAGAAAAAAAACAGGAGCGCTAGCATTTACAGTGAAGGAATGACATTCGATGCGGGTACAGAGTTTGTTGTTGTCTTAGAAATACGTTATATTGATGACATATTATATATATTATTTACATAATGCTTTCAGCTTATTATAAAAGCTTGTCACCCAGTGATAAGCACAGTGATTCGGCAAAATTAACGTTAAAGTGAGTGGCATTTGTCTGACAGGTCCATTTGCGATAGCACCCTCCCAATGGATACTAGATAAGACGAAATGACCAAGCATCCAGCCCGAAATATACAATCTCATTGAAGCTCCAAGGGATTTTACAAGAGAGAAGTTAAAGGCCTACAACTCTTTGGATGCCTACAATTGTGTTCTGTGTGGTCATGTGCAAAAAATAATGTTCCTTGATTACCAGACTCAAAACTATGTAGTGCTAAAACCGAGTTACTGCCCTAGCCAAAGACAAGGAAAAAAGACCGAGCTAACTTTATACAAGGCCTGGTATAATTCATTAACAAGCAGAACAACTGCATTCTGACAGCGAACTACACCTGTACGGGCAGGGTATGTGAACTTACACATAGAGGTAAAGTTGGTTTTATATTCGCACATTCGGACCTTTCTCCTTAATAAGATAACTTTATAAAAGTATTATTTGCAAACTCTAAATAGCGAAATCATATTAGCAGCAATGACTGTCAAAGTACAACATGTTCACTGTCAAATAAACAGTGTTAATGTTGTTTTCAAGTCACACTTGCAGGTTATTTCAGACCGAATATTCAAAGTGCCGTGGTAAACAATATAAGGAGTGTGTCACAAGTTGTCACTGAATGAATGTGTGAATATAAAACCAACTTTACCTTAATTACTTACACTTTCACGTTTCATTCTTAGCATTCAGTGTCCGCAGTTTAATTCACCATATTTAACTGTTTATGCTGAAATCATTGCTGCAATCAAAAACGAGTAATGTATATGATTCAGCATAGAGTAAACTTACCTGATATAACATGAGAACTGCAGAGTCCAGCATTTCTAATTAGGTCGTCACTTCATTCAGCTCCCTTTTAGCCAAATACGTCTGCCGTTGGCATTAAAAGCAGTGTGATGTATGGTAAAAGTTAAGTTATTATTTTTTGGCATCCTACGACATGTTTGCTATTGCAGCCTGTCTTTTTTTTTGCAACCAGGGACCCGTGTGACGTCATGTGTGACGTAGGTTGATAATTCGTCTATAAGTTTCATGAGAGTCATATGAAACCCTTCAAGTAAAGCATTACCACTTTTTAGGTCATACTCTACATTGCTGAAACATCTACAGTATTTTATCCTCTGGCAGAAGTGGTATTCTGAAAAACATGCTCTGATTGGTTAACTACTTGCAGCCCTGTCGGAAATAAAAACAAGCCTCTACCATTACTAAAAAAAAAAGCAATGCCCCTTACCATATACTGCATATTTCTATCAAAAAACATGTGTGTATCGAGTGGTTATGAAATAAGGAAAAGTCTAAATATTTTTTTGACCTTAATATAACTTGACAGTATTGTGACACATAAAGATGTATACATACATCTTTTTTGCCTTTGTTATGACAAGAAAAGTATATTGACAGGAAGTGAAAATGGAGAGAGAGGGTTGATCAGGGAAAGATTTGCATGTAGGGACTCAAACTCGGCACCCCACCATGCAGTTTTCCTTTATGTGATGCGCAGTGTCTACTAGACTATCAGGTCTTAAAATGACCTGATCCTGAAATATGTTGTATGGTTAGCACTGTCCGCCTCCACAGCAGAAGGTCGCTGGTTTGAGGCCCGAAATCTCTATCTGTTAGTGCAGGTTTCCTCAGGGTGCTCCGGTTTCCCCACAGTCCAAAAACATGTGCTATAGATGAATTGGAAAAACTAAATTGGCCGTGGTGTAATGAGTGTATGTGTTGAATAGTGAGAGTGTATGGGTGTTTCCCAGTACTGGGTTGCGGCTGGAAGGGGTATTCGCTGTGTAAAACATATGCTGGAATAGTTGGTGGTTCATTCCGCTGTGGCAAACCCCTGATAAATAAGGGACTAATCCGAAGGTAATGAACGAATGATTAATATCTGATCTGAAGAAAAAGAAATTAATTTGGAGTCAATTGTTTGGAAAGGTTTTTTCTTTTCATTCATTCATTCAATCATTCACTCCGGCTTAGTCTCTTTATTCATCAGCGTCGCAACAGCGCAATGAACCGCCAACTTATTCAGCATATGTTTTACAAAAATATATATTATTTCTCCTTGGTTTCAAAACTCTCCTGAATGTGTAACTGGCATCACAACTGAAATGCAAAAAACAGTCTCCTCAATGTAACAAAACATTAATCCAATTATTTTTGGGTGGAAATTACACAACTGTTTAATATTGAAATGGTAGCTGAAATATAAAAATAATGTCAAGACCCAAAATGAAGGGTTACAGGCAAGTGTCTTTGCTGGAAGGGATGAATTCCCTTAAAAACTACAAAGACAACTTCTTCTCAGTTTTACAAATGCACTTTTTAAATATCTAATATAGTCAATGGCCAGCCCACGGAATATTAAACGTGCATATTTATTTTAGTATTTTTCTGTAGTGAAAGACGTCATGTCATGTGTTATTTTTAGGTTAACGATAAAAGCCATAATATTTAATAATAATAAAAAAAAGAGCCGGATAAAAAAAAATATCTGCCTTTGAACATTTATACTTACTTGGTTGTCACTGCCATTTAAGAAGAACTGAATGCAAAAAATTATAATGAAAAGAAAGAAATGGCAATATCCAGATATAATGTTTGTGTGTTTTGGTGGCTCATATAGAGGGGAAAATTATACTGTATATATATCAAAGGTTAAACTGTTATTAAATTAGTTTACATTTAAATATTCTTTAATTTCCTCTACAGGTGTTTATCTACTTCAGGCCATGAAATTTACAGAGCACTGAGTCATATATTGTGAGTTTCTGTTACAACAGAACTGTGTTTAATGAACAGTTGCTGAGAAACATATGCAAATGTTATGCCATTTTTCATATTGTGTGTACAGCTGTTGTCAGTAGTTCACTGTGTGCAATAACCTTTATGATTTACCTTAATGTATTTTCAATTAAAAGAGCTGACAGCTTTGTATTTCATGCATGGTTATTGCTGTATGCATTATGCAGTTAAGAAATGAACAGGATCAGCATGGTGTAGAATAATGTGATTGTTATTATTTCAAGAGAAATGTGTGAGAGAATTATACAAACAACAAAGAAGCGTATATTGAACTTATTCTTGACGTATGAGCTGCTGCAGCCATTGGAATCTTTTTGGCTCGAGACTTACGGTCTCTTTGACTTCCATTGATTTTTATACATGAAAAACAGCTTCTTTTTGCGAACTGATATTTTCTTATATATTTACTTTTTAAATATAGTCATGAACACACTTGCCAGCAAGCATTTTTCTTTCTGTTTAAAAGAAGTCTAAAAGACATCTAAGAATAGCTTAAGTTATATCAGGAACATGTTAAGACCCAATCCCAATTCTACCCCTTAGCCCTTCCCCTTTACCCCTACCCCTCATTTTGCGCATTCACGTGAAGAGGTAGGGGTTTCCCAGTTCTCTTTAGCTTGAAGACGCAGGGCTAAGGGGAAGGGGTAGATACCCTTTCGATTGGAGATTTTTCAGGACCACAGTCGAAACCAAGGGGTAAGAAAATTCCCAGAATACAACGGCAGCATGGCTGCACACGGAAAATTAGTATTTTTTGTCATCATTATGAATTTTTTCAACAAACGAGCATATGTTTTAATACATTCATAACGGCGTTCATGTTTTACCGTCATGCTTTGTATATGTATAATGCTATGTATAATTCCTAATAACTGCAGTATAGCAGTCCCACAACATGCTTTCACATCTGTCACTCGATGACACTGGAATACCCTGCCAGAAACATCTGGTGGCTGGGAATTACCTTTTTACAGTGTCTGGTATAATGTTAATGTTGTTTTTTGTGTGTTTATATAGATGAATATGACCACGGTGTAAATGCACAGTACAGTTACGAGCTTATTGCCACATTATATCATTATAATAACATGATATATGCCTTAGTGATTTTCTGAAGATAAATACCAAAAACAATACGCAACTTGAATAACTACATCAGTCGTCATCATCGATCTCATATGAAGCAAGAGCTCACATGACTTGTGCCGGTGCTGTCCCATTACTTAAGGCACCTTTTCACTGCACACGACAAGCGACAGACTGGAAGTCATTCATTTCCAATGAAGAGTAGTCCAGGAGCTGCGTGAAGTTCCAAACATCTCCGTATGCAGAAAATTCGGATCCGATTTGAGCTGCGGATCTGTTAAAAATCTGTTGAACTCCTGCGACTACCGTATACGACCGGCCTACCGGATGTGATGTATTTCAGTGTCGTTCAAGCAGGTCCATGCACATGAGATGGGAAATGGGAGTTTTTCGTTATTTTTTTAATCAGAAAAAAAGTCTATATTAAAAAAAATTCTATTCATAAATGAGTAATAAAAATATAATTTTTAATCTTGTCTCCACATTCCCTCCAAAATTTTAGCAGTCTGTGGTGTTTCTAGTATTCATTCATTCATTCATTCATTCCACCATAGTGAACACACGGAGAATAAAGGCTCTTGCTTTTGCATTCCTTTATTTCGGACACACCACGAGAATCCGCTTCTTATAGTGCGCGACAAAACTGAATATTCTGTGCGACTGCCACAAGGGGGCGTATTCTGACAGTCGTGTCCGAATGTCATTTGCAGTGGAAAGGTGGCTTTAGGGGTTAATTTTGAAGCCCTTCTCCTTCACACTCTGTTTCAAGGGGCAAGGGGAAGGGGTAGGGGTACAAAAATAGAATTGGGATTGAGCCTAAATCTGTCTAATCTGTTTATTTGAATAGTTTAGTTTTGGGCAGTTCTTCGACGTCTATTAGATATTTTTTCAACATCCCAAGATGTTTAGTCATCTATTTGACGTCTGTTAAACACAGAATTGCTTGATGGGTTGTTTGTAGAGCAAGTACTGTAGTTTGACAGTTTTCTGTCGTTTATTATTCCCAATAATTTTTCCCATAGGCACTATTTGCTCCCATAGGTACTAAAACAATTGCAAAATTAGCACAAGGTAAAAAGGAAAATGAAGCAAAAGTCAGATTATAATGTGAATAATATAGATTTATTTTTTATAGAATGTTCATTATATATTTTACATATATTTTATAGAATTTCTATGGTTGATTTGTCATAAATTCCTTTATCTACACATTGTTTTTGCTATTTTGTTAAATATTGTCATTATGAAAATGTGTCTGTTAGACTTTAAGGTAAAGATTTATAAACATTACGGTTTTGTTGTGCACATTGTGAATCATCATAACTCGTAATGACATAATAACAGGTTCAAAGTCTCTATGGGTTGGATTAAAGTGGGCCCAGACTGGACGAACTGAAACCAACAACATCATTTCCATCAGATGCAGCAAGTCCAATGGCAGCACCAAGTCAAAATATAGTTTATCCCCCACTGTCCTTAGTCAAAATAAAGTGGACCCCCCCAGTAATGTCTTGTCGATAAGGTCCACAGTCACCCAGCATCCTTTCATGTCTTCTCCTGTCCTTCATTAGCGCTGATGTAAACAACGGCTGGGTAAAGGTAAGACAAGATGTTGAAGATAGATGGTGGTCAAACCCTTTCCACTGCTCTCAAGTATCAAGACTAAAAGAGTGCAACAGTGTTGGTCCATTTTGTTGATCAGGGGCCTTGCTTCTGGAAGTATTTGTCCCATAAGTATTTTTAAAGTCTGTTAAAACATTATATGACATGAAACCAAAATAAATACACTGCAAAAAAAAAAAGGTTCATCAAGAATTTGTTTTTAGAAATAATAAATCAAAATTTTGTGAGTTTTTCCTAAAAGCAAGCTAAATAATCTGCCAATGGGGTGTTAAATGATCATTTATTTTTTTTAAATATATTATTTATACTTACCACATTTAAACACAATTTTGTGTTTTAAAGAAAATCCGACTTAATAAGACTTATTTATGAAAACAAAATTTTTACTTGTCTAAAAATACTTTTAATTGTAACTGTTAATTTAAGATTTGTTTAGCTATCTGGACAAGAAACTTAAATTGTAAGTAAAATATATATTTTTTTGCAGTAAGATCAATCATTAAATACATTGATTTGAAAAATGCAAAGTTGCTCAATAATTTTGACCAAAAAAAAAAACAATATTGCAGGGAAAATGAAGGAAAAAACGAAAACATGTACAGTGTAATTGAAAAACAATGTATAAAAATAAAACTGTCTATCTGTCTATACACACTGTAAACAAAAAATATAAATCATGTCAACATATTTCTATGTTTATTTAAAAGTGGCTAACCATGCTTCAAATTTGTTTGAAAGTTAAAAGTTAGTTGAGATTCAAATACAAAAAATATATTTTATTTACAGTGTGTTTACAGTACATGTGCGATTTCTGAATGCCAGTAAAGCAGCTCATTCACTTTCCTTTGGCTTTGTCCTTGCCTCATTCACCACAGCAGAATGAACTGCCAGTTCCTCTGGCATATGTTTTACACTGCAGATGTCCTTCCAGCTGCAACCCAGCACTGAGAGTGCAACCCTGAGTGCTGGGAAACACCCGCACACATGCTCTCATTCACACACTATGGCCGATTTAGTTTATCCAATTCACCCATACACCGATGTATTTGGGGGAAGCTGGAGCACCCGTAGGAAACCCATGTGAACACAGGAAGCTCCACACAGAAATGCCTTCTGGTCCAGTCGGGACTTGAATCAGTGACAGTGCTAACCACTGAGCCACCGTGCTGCCTAAAGCAGCTCAACTGATGCTGTTAGGTCACGTGACAAAGAGAACATGGCATATGAATTTCATAATTATTCATTCATTCTCCTTCAGCTTAGTCCCTTTATTCATCAGGGGTCACCACAGCGGAATGAACCACCAACTTGTTCAATTCACCTAAATCGTATGTCTTTGGACTGTGGGGGAACGGGTTCGAGTCCCGGCTGGGTCAGTTGGTCTTTCTGTGTGGAGTTTGCATGTTCTCCCTGTGTTGGCGGGGGTTTACTGGGTTGCGGCTGGAAGGGCATCCGGTTTAAAACATTCTGGATAAGTTGGTGGTTCATTCTGCTGTGGCGACCCCTGATGAATAAAGGGACTAAGCTGAAGGAAAATTAATGAATGAATTGTTTAGAGAATGTGATTTGCAGTGCATTATAGGAGTGGCTGATTCTTTTGGTACATTTTTTCCAATCATGCAGAATCATGGTTAATGTAGTGTTTTTCATGTGGAATTCTACCCTGTCAGACATAATGCAAGCTGATGTCTTGAACAGAATCATACAGTTATTTGTAGCTCACAGAAGACTTAAAAGGTTAATAACCTGTCACAAAAAAATCCCTTATTGAGAAAATGAATAGGATTTTACTTCCAGAACCGACTGTTGCACTCTATAGAGAATCAGCATTGCTGAGGTAAAGCAGGAGGACAGACACTCCATGTTTTGATAAGGAAAAGCTTTCGGAGGTCAAAGATCAAACATCGTTCATTTAAAACACAATTGACAGTTTGGGTCTCGTATGTAACTGAACTCTCAGCTCTTTTGTATTGTCAGAAAAGAAGAAAAAAAAATCCAGCTTTGTTTCCAACGCTGCTCGGCAGCTATTAAGTATTCCCGCTTAGCATTCTGTGGTAGAGTCCAGACATAATGAAGGTGGCCAGGCCTCTGATTAGCTGTTGTCTTTGGCACGTTTCACACACTGATTGTCGGGCGGCCACAGTTTTTTTTTCCCGAAAGGAACACCCTAAAGCATTGTTTCATCTCAGTATGCAGCACTGACATTAACAGACACACATTTGCACTGCTTGATCCTCTGCACTTTCCGTTGGCGGTATGGTGGCTGTAGCCCAGGACAGTGAAGCCGGACGGTGACCGTGGTTATCCGGCTCGGTCGACAGAAAGCACAGGACTGAATGAAGTGGTGTGGTCTGGTGTGGACGCTGTTTTCCGACTTCTATGTGAGCTTTGAGATGTCAGGTGGCGTGGGATGTAGAAGGAGTTACACTGGCCGTAGCAGAACCGGTTGATAACGGTTCGACTCAGGCAGCCCTCCAGGCTCACAGTTTGGCGTAAGGGCTGTGTTTTACACCAGTCACTCTTCAGGTACTTGCGCTCGGTGACCACCAGAGCCTCACGACTCGATGACAGCATGTCATGTTTACCCTTCTGTCGTCGTGCTGATGTAGTGTGCTGGGGCATTGATGCTAGCGCATGGGATGGCGATGATAAATCGTTGCCCTTTAGCTTGTAAGGGGAGGGGATGGAACCTTGAGGACGTTGCTTCTTGGTCTCTGAAGATGCGAATAAGGTCCATGCCAAAATGGCAGGTATTGCCAGCTTCCAGAACATTCTGGGAAAAGATTCAAAATGGAACGAAACTTTAGTACTTCTAGAGAGGCAAACACATTGTCAAATGTAGATATACTCGTTCAGGCTGAATAAACTTTAAACCTATCACTGTAGTCATTATTTTAAAATTAAGCACAAAACACTGTTTTTTTTTATTCTGGTCCACGTATCACAAAAACAATGGTAAAATCTTAATTATAATCAATTCTTTTGAATCTATAACATAAACTTTTTAAGCCAATTTATACAGATGAAACAACATATGAAACAAGTGCTTTTGGAAAATTCTAAACCTTCAAAATCTTTTTGAATCATTTTTTTGGCTTGTTGTTTGGCTTCAAGTGTATTTGGCAGTGTATCAAACTGTCAAAGTCATCTCATTTCTGTAAAACATGGCTTTTTGTACATTCATTTTAATGGTTACACCTGGGGAAATTTCTGTGAAGCCATGAATCACTAAAACTCACCTTAAACTAAACTTGATTGTCTATTAATTCAATTTTGAGACTTTTGCAGTGACATATGTTTAATTATAATGAGATTATATGTTTAATTATAATAGAATGAGTCCTGCACAAAACAAACAAAACAAGGCCTACAAATTAATAAAATAACAATATTGAACCTGTAAATTTCAATGTAGAATCTGAAGATAGCCTTTAACCAATTAAACTAAATAATACATTTCATATAGCTAAATACTATAACTTTTTGCAGGTTTGATTACATTTTTTGTATTTACAGTTGTCAGCAGGCTCCAAGTGCCAAAACATTCATTCATTCATTTTTTTTCGGTTTAGTCCCTTTATTAATCCGGGGTCGCCACAGCGGAATGAACCGCCATCTTATCCAGCACGTTTTTACGCAGCGGATGCCCTTCCAGCCACAACCCATCTCTGGGAAACATCCACACACACTCATACACTACAGACAATTTAGACTACCCAATTCACTTGTACGGCATGTCTTTGGACTGTGGGGGAAACCAGAGCACCTGGAGGAAACTCACGCGAACGCAGGGAGAACATGCAAACTCCACACAGAAACACCAACTTACTCAGCTGAGGCTCGAACCAGCAACCTTCTTGCTGTGAGGCGACAGCACTACCTACTCGCACCACTGCATCGCAGTGCCAAAACAATAAATGATTATTATGCAAATGTTTATCTCAGTTGAATCATAGCTTCAAAATCTCAGACATCACATAGTGATCATATAGCTAACATACAGTATGCCATTATTCATAATCCATAGTCTAATCCATAATTTTTTTTCATTCAATAATTCATTCTCTTTCTTTTTATTCACTAGGGGTCGTCACAGCTGAATGAACCGCCAACTTATCCAGCATGTTTTACACAGCAGATGCTCTTCCAGCTGCAACTCAGTACTGGGAAACATCCATACACTCATACCTCATCACTACGACCAATATAGTTTATGCAATTCACCTATACCGCATGTCTTTGGACTGTGGGGGAAAACCGGAGCACCCGGAGGAAACTCATGTGAACACGGGAGAACTGCAAACTCCACACAGAAATGCCAACTGACCCAGCCCAGCAGTACTCGAACCAGCAACCTTCCTTCTGTGAGGCAACAGTGCTAACCACTGAGCCACCATGTCACCCCTCACAATTTTTAGATTTTTTAAAATGTATTATTTAGTAGAATCAACATATAGCCTATCATTCGTTGCTTATTTTGCTTTAAGTGTAGGCTATGTGTAACTTAACTAACCAAAATTTACTGCAAGCAGCCTACATCACGAATGCAAAACGTACAGGACTACCGTACATCACATGCAAACAAGAACCGAATAAAATAATCTGCTCAGGATTAATTGCGCTGTGTGTTTCACTGAAAAGATTCTGCTAATAACAACTATGATTTATTTCGTGCCATTTTTAAGCACCAGCGGCATCAGTTTTGTGCAAACAAAGTCTGTCAGAGTTGTTTAGGACGACATTCCGTCAGATTTTACATGAGCAACACACGTGAAAGCACAGTATACGGAACCTGACGTCATTCTTAAAGGTGCAGTATGTAAGTTTGACACCCAGTGATTGAACTGGGTATTGCACTCCTAGATCAAAATAAACACACGCGTGGCATGCAGAGATTGAGTACAGGAGCGAGTGATTTAAACCGTGTTCTAAATAAAAGCAACGACACGCGATAGAAGGAATTATGTTCCATATTAAAAGGAGTTTTAGTTCTAACCAACACCTCGAATTGAGATATTAAAACGGTTTCTATTTCTCACGCTCAACATGTGAAACCTATGACAGTGCACCTCAGGTAAGCCTCGTGTGTTTTATTCAGTGCTAAATGCTAACAATGTGAGTTTGAATGGATTCTAAACCTTACCGTTTCGTGAGTGAGTGCATATTCTGTGCTTCTGAAAGGCTGTATTTACATTTTTGTCGTGTTTCGTCTGGTGCAAAGAGTCAAACTGCTGTTTGCGTGTTGTTAGGACACGAGATTACAATGTAACCTGCTCACCTAATGTTTACGTTCGTAATATTTATATATTTGCTAATTAATAACCTCATGTGGAACTGAATCTGTCTCATTTCGACGTCTGATACTGTCCATTTCGGTCACGGGCGCATGCTTTCAGAGCCTTTCTGAATGAATGAATGAAATACGCTGTTTTCCAACAAGGCAACCCGGAGTGCTGAATTATAATTGGCTAAACTGGCATTCTGCAGGTTAACTTGACTAAACAAAGACGCGTTCCGGCATGGAAAAACCATTTTCAAAGCAGAATATCTGACTTCAGCATTGTTTTTCAGTTAAACAAGTATGTTCACTTGGGATGTTTCTTAAATATCTGCAAACATATTATGGTATTTTTATGCTTTAGAAGAATCAAAAACTTACATACAGCACCTTTAAGACACGGACATGGCAATAAGTAAAGGTAGGCTATTAAATAAGTCATA
>LR812535.1:24593567-24696012 GCA_903798195.1 Danio kyathit | reverse complement strand
ATAACCACTCAATATACTTGCATAAAGTAAATCTTCTAAAGTAAATTTTCTTTTCTTGCATAAGGTAAAGCTTTTACTGGGGCACTTTTTTTTGCACCGTCTCACCATACCGCCCCCACCAAGATGGCGATCGCCCATATTGCCCATGCCTAAATCCGCCACTGGTTGTCATAGACATGAAAAAACCTCCTTCATATTTATGACATCATGTTGTAAATATATAGACCAATTACCATGTTTGTAAACATTCAGGATGCGCGCGCAGGGAGGTGGCAGAAAAAAAACGGGAGCGCTAGCATTTACAGTGAAGGAATGACATCCGATGCGGTACAGAGATTGTTGTTGTCTTAGAAATACGTTATATTGATGACATATTATATATATTATTTACATAATGCTTTCAGCTTATTATAACAGCTTTTCACCCAGTGATAAGCACAGTGATTCGGCAAAATTAACGTTAAAGTGAGTGGCATTTGTCTGACAGGTCCATTTGCGATAGCACCCTCCCAATGGATACTGGATAAGACGAAATGACCAAGCATCCAGCCCGAAATATACAATCTCATTGAAGCTCCAAGGGATTTTACAAGAGAGAAGTTAAAGGCCTACAACTCTTTGGATGCCTACAATTGTGTTCTGTGTGGTCATGTGCAAAAAATAATGTTCCATGATTACCAGACTCAAAACTATGTAGTGCTAAAAACCGAGTTTCTGCCTAGCCAAAGACAAGGAAAAAAGATGGAGCTAACTTTATACAAGGCCTGGGTATAATCATTAACAAGCAGAACAACTGCATTCTGACAGCGAACTACACCTGTACGGCAGGGTATGTGAACTTACACATAGAGGTAAAGTTGGTTTTATATTCGCACATTCGGACTTTCTCCTTATAATATAACTTTATAAAAGTATTATTTGCAAACTCTAAATAGCGAAATCATATTAGCAGCCAATGACTGTCAAAGTACAACATTGTTCACAGTCAAATAAGCAGTGTTAATGTTGTTTTCAAGTCACACTTGCAGGTTATTTCAGACCGAATATTCAAAGTGCCGTGGTAAACAATATAAGGAGTGTGTCACAAGTTGTCACTGAATGAATGTGTGAATATAAAACCAACTTTACCTTAATTACTTACACTTTCACGTTTCATTCTTAGCATTCAGTGTCCGCAGTTTAATTCACCATATTTAACTGTTTATGCTGAAATCATTGCTGCAATCAAAAACGAGTAATGTATATGATTCAGCATAGAGTAAACTTACCTGATATAACATGAGAACTGCAGAGTCCAGCATTTCTAATTAGGTCGTCACTTGATTCAGCTCCCTTTTAGCCAAATACGTCTGCAGTTGGCATTAAAAGCAGTGTGATGTATGGTAAAAGTTAAGTTTATTATTTTTTTGGCATCCTACGACATGTTTGCTATTGCAGCCTGTCTTTTTTTTTGCAACCAGGGACCCGTGTGACGTCATGTGTGACGTAGGTTGATAATTCGTCTATAAGTTTCATGAGAGTCATATGAAACCCTTCAAGTAAAGCATTACCACTTTTTAGGTCATACTCTACATTGCTGAAACATCTACAGTATTTTATCCTCTGGCAGAAGTGGTATTCTGAAAAACATGCTCTGATTGGTTAACTACTTGCAGCCCTGTCGGAAATAAAAACAAGCCTCTACCATTACTAAAAAAAAAAGCAATGCCCCCTACCATATACTGCATATTTCTATCAAAAAACATGTGTGTATCGAGTGGGTATGAAATAAGGAAAAGTCTAAATATTTTTTTGACCTTAATATAACTTGACAGTATTGTGACACATAAAGATGTATACATACATCTTTTTTGCCTTTGTTATGACAAGAAAAGTATATTGACAGGAAGTGAAAATGGAGAGAGAGGGGTGATCAGGAAAGATTTGCATGTAGGGACTCAAACTCGGCACCCCCACCATGCAGTTTTCCTTTATGTGAGCGCAGTGTCTACTAGACTATCAGGTCTTAAAATGACCTGATCCTGAAATATGTTGTATGGTTAGCACTGTCGCCTCACAGCAAGAAGATCGCTGGTTTGAGGCCTGGCATTTCTGTGTGGAGTTTGCATGTTGTCCCTGTGTTAGTGCGGGTTTCCTCAGGGTGCTCCGGTTTCCCCCACAGTCCAAAAACATGTGCTATAGATGAATTGGAAAAACTAAATTGGCCGTGGTGTATGAGTGTATGTGTGAATGTGAGAGTGTATGGGTGTTTCCCAGTACTGGGTTGCGGCTGGAAGGGTATTCGCTGTGTAAAACATATGCTGGAATAGTTGGTGGTTCATTCCGCTGTGGCAACCCCTGATAAATAAGGGACTAAGCCGAAGGTAAATGAACGAATGATTGAATATCTGATCTGAAGAAAAATAAATTATTTTGGAGTCAATTGTTTGGAAAGGTTTTTCTTTTCATTCATTCATTCAATCATTCACTCCGGCTTAGTCTCTTTATTCATCAGCGTCGCCACAGCGCAATGAACCGCCAACTTATTCAGCATATGTTTTACAAAAATATATTATTTCTCCTTGGTCAAAACTCTCCTGAATGTGTAACTGGCATCACAACTGAAATGCAAAAACAATGTCTCCTCAATGTAACAAAATCATTAATCCAATTATTTTTGGGTGGAAATTACACAACTGTTTAATATTGAAATGTAGCTGAATCATAAAAATAATGTCAAGACCCAAAATGAAGGGTTACAGGCAAGTGTCTTCTGCTGGAGGGATGAATTCCCTTAAAAACTACAAAGACAACTTCTTCTCAGTTTTACAAATGCACTTTTTAAATATCTAATATAGTCAATGGCCAGCCCACGGAATATATAAACGTGCACATTTATTTTAATATTTTCTGTAGTGAAAGACGTCATGTCATGTGTATTTTTAGGTTAACGATAAAAGCCATAATATTTAATAATAATAAAAAAAGAAAATAAAAAAAAATATCTGCCTGTGAACATTTATACTTACTTGGTTGTCACTGCCATTTAAGAAGAACTGAATGCAAAAAATTATAATGAAAAGAAAGAAATGGCAATATCCAGATATAATGTTTGTGTGTTTTGGTGGCTCATATAGAAGGGGAAAATTATACTGTATATATATATTTCAAAGGTTAAACTATTATTTAAATTAATTTACATTTAAATCTATTCTTTAATTTCCTCTACAGGTGTTTATCTACTTCAGGCCATGAAATTTACAGAGCACTGAGTCATATATTGTGAGTTATTGTTACAACAGAACTGTGTTTAATGAACAGTTGCTGAGAAACATATGCAAATGTTATGCCATTTTTCATATTGTGTGTACAGCTGTTGTCAGTAGTTCACTGTGTGCAATAACCTTTATGATTTACCTTAATGTATTTTCAATTAAAAGAGCTGACAGCTTTGTATTTCATGCATGGTTATTGCTGTATGCATTATGCAGTTAAGAAATGAACAGGATCAGCATGGTGTAGAATAATGTGATTGTTATTATTTCAAGAGAAATGTGTGAGAGAATTATACAAACAACAAAGAAGCATATATTGAACTTATTCTTGACGTACGAGCTGCTGCAGCCATTGGAATCTTTTTGGCTCGAGACTTACGGTCTCTTTAACTTCCATTGATTTTTATACGTGAAAAACAGCTTCTTTTTGTGAACTAATATTTTCTTATTATATTATTCTACTTTTTAAATATAGTCATGAACACACTTGCCAGCAAGCATTTTTCTTTCAGTTTAAAAGAAGTCTAAAAGACGTCTAAGAATAGCTTAAGTTATATCAGGAACATGTTGAGACCCAATCCCAATTCCACCCCTTAGCCCTTCCCCTTACCCCTACCCCTCATTTTGCGCATTCACGTGAAGAGGTAGGGGTGTCCCAGTTCTCTTTAGCTTGAAGACGCAGGGCTAAGGGGAAGGGGTAGATACCCTTTCGATTGGAGATTTTTCAGGACCACAGTCGAAACCAAGGGGTAAGAAAATTCCCAGAATACAACGGCAGCATGGCTGCACACGGAAAATTAGTATTTTTTTGTCATCATTATGAATTTTTTCAACAAACAAGCATATGTTTTAATACTTTCATAACGGCGTTCATGTTTTACCGTCATGTTTTGTATATGTATAATGCTATGTATAATTCCTAATAACTGCAGTATAGCAGTCCCACAACATGCTTTCACATCTGTCACTCGATGACACTGGAATACCCTGCCAGAAACATCTGGTGGCTGGGAATTACCTTTTTACAGTGTCTGGTATAATGTTAATGTTGTTTTTTGTGTGTTTACATAGATGAATATGACCACGGTGTAAATGCACAGTACAGTTACGAGCTTATTGCTACATTATATCATTATAATAACATGATATATGCCTTAGTGATTTTCTGAAAATAAATACCAAAAAAAAAAACGCAACTTGAATAACTACATCAGTCGCCATCATCGATCTCATATGAAGCAAGAGCTCACGATGACTTGTGCAGGTGCTGTCCCATTACTTAAGGCACCTTTTCACAGCACACGACAAGCGACAGACTGGAAGTCATTCATTTCCAATGAAGAGTAGTCCAGGAGCTGCGTGAAGTTCCAAACATCTCCGTATGCAGAAAATTCGGATCCGATTTGAGCTGCGGATCTGTTAAAAATCTGTTGAACTCCTGCGACTACCGTATACGACCGGCCTACCGGATGTGATGTATTTCAGTGTCGTTCAAGCAGGTCCATGCACATGAGATGGGAAATGGGAGTTTTTCGTTATTTTTTTAATCAGAAAAAAAGTCTATATTAAAAAAAATTCTATTCATAAATGAGTAATAAAAATATAATTTTTAATCTTGTCTCCACATTCCCTCCAAAATTTTTAGCAGTCTGTGGTAAGTTTCTAGTATTCATTCATTCATTCATTCATTCAACCATGGTGAATGCACGGAGAATAAAGGCTCTTGCTTTTGCACTCCTTTATTTCGGACACCACCACGAGAATCCGCTTCTTATAGTGCGCGACAAAACTGAATATTCTGTGCGACTGCCACAAGGGGGCGTATTCTGACAGTTGTGTCCGAATGTCATTTGCAGTGGAAAGGTGGCTTTAGGGGTTAATTTTGAAGCCCTTCTCCTTCACACTCTGTTTCAAGGGGCAAGGGGAAGGGGTAGGGGTACAAAAATAGAATTGGGATTGAGCCTAAATCTGTCTAATCTGTTTATTTGATTATTAGTTTAGTTTTGGGCAGTTCTTCGACGTCTATTAGATATTTTTTCAACATCCCAAGATGTTTAGTCATCTATTTGACGTCTGTTAAACACAGAATTGCTTGATGGGTTGTTTGTAGAGCAAGTACTGTAGTTTGACAGTTTTCTGTCGTTTATTATTCCCAATAATTTTTCCCATAGGCACTATTTGCTCCCATAGGTACTAAAACAATTGCAAAATTAGCACAAGGTAAAAAGGAAAATGAAGCAAAAGTCAGATTATAATGTGAAATAATATAGATTTATTTTTTATAGAATGTTCATTATATATTTTACATATATATTTATAGAATTTCTATGGTTGATTTGTCATAAATTCCTTTATCTACACATTGTTTTTGCTATTTTGTTAAATATTGTCATTTTGAAAATGTGTCTGTTAGACTTTAAGGTAAAGATTTATAAACATTACGGTTTATGTTGTGCACATTGTGAATCATCCTAACTCGTAATGACATAATAACAGGCTCAAAGTCTCTATGGGTTGGATTAAAGTGGGCCCAGACTGGACGAACTGAAACCAACAACATCATTTCCATCAGATGCAGCAAGTCCAATGACAGCACCAAGTCAAAATATAGTTTATCCCCCACTGTCCTTAGTCAAAATAAAGTGGACCCCCCCAGTAATGTCTTGTCGATAAGGTCCACAGTCACCCAGCATCCTTTCATGTCTTCTCCTGTCCTTCATTAGCACTGATGTAAACAACGGCTGGGTAAAGGTAAGACAAGATGTTGAAGATAGATGGTGGTCAAACCCTTTCCACTGCTCTCAAGTATCAAGACTAAAAGAGTGCAACAGTGTTGGTCCATTTTGTTGATCAGGGGCCTTGCTTCTGGAAGTATTTGTCCCATAAGTATTTTTAAAGTCTGTTAAAACATTATATGACATGAAACCAAAATAAATACACTGCAAAAAAAAAAAGGTTCATCAAGAATTTGTTTTTAGAAATAATAAATCAAAATTTTGTGAGTTTTTCCTAAAAGCAAACTAAATAATCTGCCAATGGGGTGTCAAATGATCATTTATTTTTTTTAAATATATTATTTATACTTACCACATGTAAAACACAATTTTGTGTTTTAAAGAAAATCCGACTTAGGTAAGACTTATTTATGAAAACAAAATTTTTACTTGTCTAAAAAATACTTTTAATTGTAACTGTTAATTTAAGATTTGTTTAGCTATCTGGACAAGAAACTTAAATTGTAAGTAAAATATATATTTTTTTGCAGTAAGATCAATCATTAAATACATTGATTTGAAAAATACAAAGTTGCTCAATAATTTTGACCAAAAAAAAAAATACAATATTGCAGGGAAAATGAAGGAAAAAACGAAAACATGTACAGTGTAATTGAAAAACAATGTATAAAAATAAAACTGTCTATCTGTCTATACACACTGTAAACAAAAAATATAAATCATGTCAACATATTTCTATGTTGATTTAAAAGTGGCTAACCATGCTTCAAATTAGTTTGAAAGTTAAAAGTTAGTTGAGATTCAAATACAAAAATATATATTTTATTTACAGTGTGTTTACAGTACATGTGCGATTTCTGAATGCCAGTAAAGCAGCTCATTCACTTTCCTTTGGCTTTGTCCTTGCCTCATTCACCACAGCAGAATGAACTGCCAGTTCCTGTGGCATATGTTTTACACTGCAGATGTCCTTCCAGATGCAACCCAGCACTGAGAGTGCAACCCTGAGTGCTGGGAAACACCCGCACACATGCTCTCATTCACACACTATGGCCGATTTAGTTTATCCAATTCACCCATACACCGCATGTCTTTGGGGGAAGCTGGAGCACCCGTAGGAAACCCATGCGAACACAGGAAGCTCCACACAGAAATGCCTTCTGGTCCAGTCGGGACTTGAATCAGTGACAGTGCTAACCACTGAGCCACCATGCTGCCTAAAGCAGCTCAACTGATGCTGTTAGGTCACGTGACAAAGAGAACATGGCATATGAATTTCATAAGTTATTCATTCATTCTCCTTCAGCTTAGTCCCTTTATTCATCAGGGGTCACCACAGCGGAATGAACCACCAACTTGTTCAATTCACCTAAATCGTATGTCTTTGGACTGTGGGGGAACGGGTTCGAGTCCCGGCTGGGTCAGTTGGTCTTTCTGTGTGGAGTTTGCATGTTCTCCCTGTGTTGGCGGGGGTTTACTGGGTTGCGGCTGGAAGGGCATCCGCTGTTTAAAACATGCTGGATAAGTTGGTGGTTCATTCTGCTGTGGCGACCCCTGATGAATAAAGGGACTAAGCTGAAGGAAAATGAATGAATGAATTGTTTAGAGAATGTGATTTGCAGTGCATTATAGGAGTGGCTGATTCTTTTGGTACATTTTTTATCCAATCATGCAGAATCATGGTTAATGTAGTGTTTTTCATGTGGAATTCTACCCTGTCAGACATAATGCAAGCTGATGTCTTGAACAGAATCATACAGTTATTTGTAGCTCACAGAAAGACTTAAAAGGTTAATAACCTGTCACAAAAAAAATCCCTTATTGAGAAAATGAATAGGATTTCTACTTCCAGAACTCGACTGTTGCACTCTATAGAGAATCAGCATTGCTGAGGTAAAGCAGGAGGACAGACACTCCATGTTTTGATAAGGAAAAGCTTTCGGGAGGTCAAAGATCAAACATCGTTCATTTAAAACACAATTGACAGTTTGGGTCTCGCATGTAACTGAACTCTCAGCTCTTTCGTATTGTCCAGAAAAGAAGAAAAAAAAAATCCAGCTTTGTTTCCAACGCTGCTCGGCAGCTATTAAGTATTCCCGCTTAGCATTCTGTGGTAGAGTCCAGACATAATGAAGGTGGCCAGGCCTCTGATTAGCTGTTGTCTTTGGCACGTTTCACACACTGATTGTCGGGCGGCCACAGTTTTTTTTTTCCCGAAAGGAACACCCTAAAGCATTGTTTCATCTCAGTATGCAGCACTGACATTAACAGACACACATTTGCACTGCTTGATCCTCTGCACTTTCCGTTGGCGGTATGGTGGCTGTAGCCCAGGACAGTGAAGCCGGACGGTGACCGTGGTTATCCGGCTCGGTCGACAGAAAGCACAGGACTGGAATGAAGTGGTGTGGTCTGGTGTGGACGCTGTTTTCCGACTTCTATGTGAGCTTTGAGATGTCAGGTGGCGTGGGATGTAGAAGGAGTTACACTGGCCGTAGCAGAACCGGTTGATAACGGTTCGACTCAGGCAGCCCTCCAGGCTCACAGTTTGGCGTAAGGGCTGTGTTTTACACCAGTCACTCTTCAGGTACTTGCGCTCGGTGACCACCAGAGCCTCACGACTCGATGACAGCATGTCATGTTTACCCTTCTGTCGTCGTGCTGATGCAGTGTGCTGGGGCATTGATGCTAGCGCATGGGATGGCGATGATAAATCGTTGCCCTTTAGCTTGTAAGGGGAGGGGATGGAACCTTGAGGACGTTGCTTCTTGGTCTCTGAAGATGCGAATAAGGTCCATGCCAAAATGGCAGGTATTGCCAGCTTCCAGAACATTCTGGGAAAAGATTCAAAATGGAACGAAACTTTAGTACTTCTAGAGAGGTAAACACATTGTCAAATGTAGATATACTCGTTCAGGCTGAATAAACTTTAAACCTATCACTGTAGTCATTATTTTAAAATCAAGCACAAAACACTGTTTTTTTTTTTTTTTTTATTCTGGTCCACGTATCACAAAAACAATGGTAAAATCTTAATTTATAATCAATTCTTTTGACTATAACATAAACTTTTTAAGCCAATTTATACAGATGAAACAACATATGAAACAAGTGCTTTTGGAATAATTCTAAACCTTCAAAATCTTTTTGAATCGTTCTTTTTGGCTTGTTGTTTGGCTTCAAGTGTATTTGGCAGTGTATCAAACTGTCAAAGTCATCTCATTTCTGTAAAACATGGCTTTTTGTACATTTTAATGGTTACACCTGGGGAAATTTCTGTGAAGCCATGAATCACTAAAACTCACCTTAAACTAAACTTGATTGTCTATTAATTCAATTTTGAGACTTTTGCAGTGACATATGTTTAATTATAATGAGATTATATGTTTAATTATAATAGAATGAGTCCTGCACAAAACAAACAAAACAAGGCCTACAAATTAATAAAATAATAATATTGAACCTGTAAATTTCAAATGTAGAATCTGAAGATAGCCTTTAACTAATTAAACTAATTAATACATTTCATATAGCTAAATACTATAACTTTTTGCAGGTTTTGATTAACATTGTTCTATATTTACAGTTGTCAGCAGGCTCCAAGTGCCAAAACATTCATTCATTCATTTTTTTTTCGGTTTAGTCCCTTTATTAATCCGGGGTCGCCACAGCGGAATGAACCGCCAACTTATCCAGCACGTTTTTACGCAGCGTATGCCCTTCCAGCCACAACCCATCTCTGGGAAACATCCACACACACTCATACACTACAGACAATTTAGACTACCCAATTCACTTGTACCGCACGTCTTTGGACTGTGGGGGAAACCGGAGCACCCGGAGGAAACTCACGCGAACGCAGGGAGAACATGCAAACTCCACACAGAAACACCAACTTACTCAGCTGAGGCTCGAACCAGCAACCTTCTTGCTGTGAGGCGACAGCACTACCTACTGCGCCACTGCATCGCAGTGCCAAAACAATAAATGATTCATTATGCAAATGTTTATCTCAGTTGAATCATAGCTTCAAAATCTCAGACATCACATAGTGATCATATAGCTAACATACAGTATGCCATTATTCATAATCCATAGTCTAATCCATAATTTTTTTTCATTCAATAATTCATTTTCTTTCTTTTTATTCACTAGGGGTCGCCACAGCTGAATGAACCGCCAACTTATCCAGCATGTTTTACACAGCAGATGCTCTTCCAGCTGCAACTTAGTACTGGGAAACATCCATACACTCATACCTCAATCACTACGACCAATATAGTTTATGCAATTCACCTATATACCGCATGTCTTTGGACTGTGGGGGAAAACCGGAGCACCCGGAGGAAACTCATGTGAACACGGGAGAACTGCAAACTCCACACAGAAATGCCAACTGACCCAGCCCAGCAGTACTCGAACCAGCAACCTTCCTTCTGTGAGGCAACAGTGCTAACCACTGAGCCACCATGTCACCCCTCACAATTTTTAGATTTTTTAAAATGTATTATTATTTAGTAGAATCAACATATAGCCTATCATTCGTTGCTTATTTTGCTTTAAGTGTAGGCTATGGTGTAACTTAACTAACCAAAATTTACTGCAAGCAGCCTACATCACGAATGCAAAACGTACAGGACTACCGTACATCACATGCAAACAAGAACCGAATAAAATAATCTGCTCAGGATTAATTGCGCTGTGTGTTTCACTGAAAAGATTCTGCTAATAACAACTATGATTTATTTCGTGCCATTTTTAAGCACCAGCGGCATCAGTTTTGTGCAAACAAAGTCTGTCAGAGTTGTTTAGGACGACATTCCGTCAGATTTTACATGAGCAACACACGTGAAAGCACAGTATACGGAACCTGACGTCATTCTTAAAGGTGCAGTATGTAAGTTTGACACCCAGTGATTAAACTGGGTATTGCACTCCTAAATCAAAATAAACACACGCGTGGGATGCAGGAGATTGAGTACAGGAGCGAGTGATTTAAACCGTGTTCTAAATAAAAGCAACGACACGCGATAGAAGGAATTATGTTCCATATTAAAAGGAGTTTTAGTTCTAACCAACACCTCGAATTGAGATATTAGAAACGGTTTCTATTTCTCACAGCTCAACATGTGAAACCTATGACAGTGCACCTCAGGTAAGCCTCGTGTGTTTTATTCAGTGCTAAATGCTAACAATGTGAGTTTGAATGGATTCTAAACCTTACCGTTTCGTGAGTGAGTGCATTCTGTGCTTCTGAAAGGCTGTATTTACATTTTTGTCGTGTTTCGTCTGGTGCAAAGAGTCAAACTGCTGTTTGCGTGTTGTTAGGACACGAGATTACAATGTAACCTGCTCACCTAATGTTTACGCTCGTAATATGTATATAATTTGCTAATTAATAACCTCATGTGGAACTGAATCTGTCTCATTTCGACGTCTGATACTGTCCATTTCGGTCACGGGCGCATGCTTTCAGAGCCTTTCTGAATGAATGAATGAAATACGCTGTTTTCCAACAAGGCAACCCGGAGTGCTGAATTATAATTGGCTAAACTGGCATTCTGCAGGTTAACTTGACTTAAACAAAGACGGCGTTCCGGCACGGAAAAACCATTTTCAAAGCAGAATATCTGACTTCAGCATTGTTTTTCAGTTAAACAAGTATGTTCACTTGGGATGTTTCTTAAATATCTGCAAACATATTATGGTATTTTTATGCTTTAGAAGAATCAAAAACTTACATACAGCACCTTTAAGACACGGACATGGCAATAAGTAAAGGTAGGCTATTAAAATAAGTCATAGGCTACTCACAGAGGACATATTTGGTGATAACGTACTTGTATAGCAGCGTTTACTTTTTTTTTGTCTGTTCCTAAAAAGCAGAGTGGTTCTTATGTAACGCTGATAAAGTTAAACCCTTTGTCTAAACCCTCGATAATGTTTATCATGGCGCCCTCTGTCAGTTTTACTTTAGATAACCGTCTGATAACCTCTGACTTTTCAAGTACCATACAACCACTGGCATTGTCCATTTAATTCATGTTCTCTCTTCTCATGACCAGCATTTTCTTTCATCTTGTCTGCTGGGTGGATTGGGGGAAAAGCCAGAGTATTTCATGTATTTAAAAGAAGGGCTTTCAATAGATTTGTTTTAATGTCCTAAAGGCATTTCTTGGAGGATATGAGTGTGTTTTCAGGACAGACTAACCAGAAAAGCTCACACAAAGCCTGGAACTAAACAAGACCAGAAAGTTACATAAATGATTGTTACATCCTTTTCATACAATAAAACAGCAAGAACATTCAAGTCAAGAAAACTTGCTAATCTTTCTTCCAAAGATGGAAAACATACTGTGTAGCCTACATGAAACATAACAGACCTGCTTGTTTGGGTTTTTGTTCAAACATCAAGTATTTTAAATTCCATTTAAGGAAACAATTCATCCAAAATTTTAAGTTCATGATATTTACTCTCCCGCTTGTCGTACTAATTGACTTATTTTCCACAAAGGACTGAACCACTCTTGAAAAAAGATTCAAAGCACAATATTCAAAGTCTTCTGAAGCTATATGAGAAGCAGACTAAAGTGAACATTGCTATTCATGGGAAATCTTGGCATATTTTTGAGCATGATGACTAATGCTGTGATGTCTAATCTTTTTACTAAATCATTAAATTGATTCGCCAAACCAATCTGAGAGAATCATTTAGAATTGGCATCTAAATCTCAAATTTAGCTCACTTAATGGAGTTTGATTTTCTTAGTTCTTCTTCTTCTGCCGGTATCAGATTGTCGTTGCGATTATTTGCTGACGGTATTATCATCACAATATGCGGTATTATCATGATATTGACCTAAGCTGCAAAAAAAGATGACTTTAACAGGTGTAAAAACAAACAAAATACTTACTTTATTGATTTATTGTATTTATATGTTTAGAATAACCATGTTTCATTTCAACCAAATTAAATTGCAAACGGATGATAAAGTACAATAGGTAACACTTTACAATAAAATCTCATGAGTAATCGTCAGTTAATGCATTGCAATTAGCAGTGAGAAATAGCTTTATTATTATAGTTATGTTATCAGTTAATTTAAAAATCCAACTGAATTTTATTAGTTATGCATAGGGCCAGACAGAATCTGCATACAATTTTTGCTATTTCTGTCGAGAATTTTGTAAAAATCTGCAGATTTATGTGGAAATTATTTTGGGCGTATCGTAACTAAAATCTTAATATATGAAATAAAAAATAATAGCTTTTTAACTTTTATTTAATTGTTACAATGCATATCCTTCTAGATCCACTTATTTGATAAACAAAGCAAGTCTCTCATATAATATATCTGAACAATTCCAGCATTATGGATGTGACATTTGCAGTAAAATCTAAAAACATTAATTCACATAGAAAGTATACGTTAACATTATGTTGAAACAACTGTTTATTTTTACCAAAACAACTAATCACAGAGTTATGGGATTAGAAAAATATCAACCTGTAAACATTTTTAATAGTTTAAATGAGGAAAATATGCGTTATGAATGTGACAAAAAAAACTCTGCGAGTTTCCAGTATACAACAAACTTTGTAGAAATTCTGTGAATTAAACTTCACAACTCAAAAGACACAATGCTAATCAAAAAGATAAGAGTTGGCTCTCTTTAGAACAAAAATTATTGATTTTATTTTATTTGACATTTTTGCATTTATGAGAGAAAAGCTTAATATTGATGTGACACTTTTCCGTTATAGATGTGACAGATGTGAAATTGGCATTTGTGTGACTTTGGTAAATCAAATATAATAGTTTAAAAACACTGACAGAGACATTTTTTTAGCGTTTTTAAAGTACTGTAAAATAATTGCTTACACAAAAAATGTAGAAACGGTTTCTCTATTTTGGTGAAAACGTAGGGTTGACATTTGCATGGAATTGCTCATCTACTAAAAAGGCAAAAAATAATACTTTACAAACTGTATTGTAAATAAATTAAATGAACACTTTCATGTTTGTCAATATTATTATTGAAATTAATTTAAAAACGGAATAATTATAAATGTACACAAGTAAATAAATTAGTGAAAAGTCAATGATGGGCTAAAATTCTGCGGAAATCAGCCGATTTCTGCGCGTGCAGATTTCGTGTGGATAATTCCATTCAATAAAATAATTACGACTTTTAATTTTAATGTGTTATTAGGCATAAAATAAGAAATTAACATCACCTAAGATTAAGAAATGCTTTTGTAGTTGTCATTACATTTACTTTAGTTAACCTTTAATGCTGGGTATGTTCTTATCCACTCTGGGGTGATTTGAGTCTTAATTTGGCCACAGCATTCCTTGCGTTTCAGCAAACGGAATGATTTTTGATGACAAAACATATTTTGACACATATTTTGTGAAAATTCTTAGTAATTTTTCAAAAATTCGACAATACACTTTGAGCAAATTTACTAGCCTTTTGTTATGTTGATGGCTGTTTTTGATTGCAAACTCCTGGATTTGATTGCAAATCCACCATATAATCATGCATTCTTGATTGTTGCGGGTTTTCCCTTTTGGGATAAGGTAACATTTACAATTTTTTGCTGTTGGTCATTAGTTGCAGTGCAAAAAAGGTGTGTGTGTGTGTGTGTGTGTGTGTGTGTGTGTGTGTGTGTGTGTGTGTGTGTGTGTGTGAGTGTGTGTGTGTGTGTGTGTGAGTGAGAGTATGAGAGAGACCTTTGCACACTTACCTTGATACTGTATGTCTGAGAAAATCAAAATAAGCAGCTCAGCTCTCAGAACGTAGTAAACATAGTAAGTGTATGTACAGTATGCACAATTTGTTGTTTTACTCCATAGAACTCCATATAAAAGTCAGAAACGTTTTTGCACAGGCCTATCTAAAGGGTTAATGCTGCCAACTGATGATCAACAGTAAAAATTAAAAGTTTCCAACGGTGGAAAAAAAACATAAACAATCAAGAATGCATGATTATTTAGTGTCATGGCTTTGCAATCAAAATATGTGGTTATAATGGAAGTCAAGGGGGCAAAAATAGCCACGAACATAACAAAAGGTAGTCAATTTGAACAGTACACATGGGTTAAATTAACTGATGTTAACAAAAAGAGCCTTACTGGACAGAGTTAATGAACAACAGTCAGAATTGTCAATGCACAATATCAATATTTTGCATGATCATTATCACAATACCCAGCAAGCATTTTTTTGTTTTTAAAAGATGTCTAATAGATGTCTAATAGACATCTAAACAAAGTCATCTTGGCTAAAACAAGGCTAAATTTGGGCTGTCAGTGAAAATCTAATATGTGTAAGAATAGGCCAAAACTAGACTAGTCATCGAATAATCAGAAATGAATGACTGCACATATAAAGTCTGTCTAATCTGTCTATTTGACGACTAGTTTCGGGCTATTCTTAGATGTCTATTAGATTTTCACTGACAGCCCAAGTTGAGCTTTGTTTTAGCCAAGCTGTCTACGTTTAGATGTGTATTAGATGTCTATTAAACACAAAATTGTTTGCTGGTTATATTTAATTATTGAATATCTTCATATGACTAAAATCAGTCCTTAATTCCCCATTCATTGTAACTGCATGAAAAAGAGCGAGCAAACAGCATTTTTCCAGAATTAATTTTTGAAACATGAAATGAAGATGCAAAAGTATTTATGTAAACACATAAATACGTGTGAGCAGCCTCTTTAAGCTCTATAAATCTGGGTTACTGTGGAGAATCGGCTACTTCTGAGGCTACAGTTAGCTGTGACTCACAAGGCGGCAGAAAGGAATGGATTAATCATCCGTATCTCCCTCCGTCAGTGTCGCCGGCGGCCATTAATGCTGTTTACTTTTACACCAGTCCCAGAATGCCATGCAAATAAACAGGGCCGCCCATCAAAAGGGAACACCACAGAAGCCATGAGGTTACGAGGAAGTGGCCTTTATGTCTCTGCTGAGGCAGGGTTAAATAATGAGGGCTTTGCTTATGCCAGTGGTGAGATATGCAGGGGACATGTAAACAGTGGGGAGAGCACCATGTGAACATTATTAGATCAGGATGTGGAAAGTTTAGCAGTCTTGGGTTTCTCTCCTTCAGATGACCACAGGCTAACTAGAGGACTCGGGTTTACTTGTAGCACAGAATGACGTGTGAAGAAGCAGGGAATGCAGGGATGTGACAGTGACTCAGAGGCCTGTGACATACATACACAAACATCGCCAAGCTCACTTGTCCATACCTGAGACTGATTTCAGATCACTGTGAGTGAAAGTGAAGCACATACACACACACAGACACAAGGGCTATAAATCTCCCCTGAGAAAAATTGCGGTTTGGAGATAATGACAGTGTCTAGTTGGAACACATGCAAGAAAATAAACACAAACCCTTCTATCTCTCTCCCATCTGTCTGTGTATGTGAGAAAGTCAGAGACAGATCATCCACACTGTAAAAACAACGTGTGGATTTGCAGCGTAAACTCTGCCATTTTTACACTTTATTATTGCTGAACTGAATGCTGTGACGTTGCTGTCATATTGCAGAAGTTTGCTGGTAGCTTTTGGTAATTAGTTAGGTATAACAGTATGCTATTTACAGAAATATCCTTGAATTCATCATAATGAACAAATGATTAAAGTCAAGTGAAAGTGACGTGAAACCAATTCTTGGAATTTGTCTTGCGTTTAAACATCAAAGTGGACAGCGTTAGATTGGAGCAATTGAATCTGAATCTTTTGAGTTGCAAGTCCAATTCTCTGACTATTAGGCCAAAAAACACCTCTTTATAGGGAGGCTGCTTACTGCAGAGCCAATGGGTGGAAATTGATGTCCAGCTCCATCTCACTGGATGTAATGGGTGGAGCTAGACAGTCCAATCACACATTAACCATTACACTATTGCTAAACATAGGCTGTTTCTCAATGAGCGTTCTTCAGCAATCTTGCCTCCTCGTGTTCTTGTGTAACGTCATCATCAACTACCAAAGTTCAGTTCCAAAGCTCAAGACCGCAAAAATGGAGGACGTGTGAAACTTCCCGGATGTGTTCTTGATATCGAGGACACATTGATGCAGACTTAAATTGCAAAACTCGCTCGAGAAGTCCCAGATGTCATTGCGGTTGAATAAAGGAGGTGGGAAGCGCAGCATTTAATATAGATTTATTAATAAAGTTCAGAGATATAACTTATTTATCTCAGGAGTTTATCTCAGTGAAAATCTGTATAGAGGCATAAACGCATTAAGGGTGTTTATTTGCTGAAATTAGTATTAAAATCTGTTTTATTTGCACTGTGCAACGTATATTTGTAAGGTCTTTATGCATAGTGTATATTGTGGAAAGGGGAAAACTATAAATCGTTGTTTGAATGCTGTAATGTTTAAATCATTTTCCATTAAAACGTGTGAAGGTCTTGTGACCATCAGGAAGAACGCAGCATCTCATTGCTCACAGGACGCGTTCTCTGTTCTCACGGTCTCCCGCGTTCGTTCTTCAGAGGTAACTTGGCAAGACCGGCCTCCACAAGAACGCAAGTCTGTTCTCAGCGTTCTTGGAATTGAGAAACAGCCACTGTCCAGTGAAACGGAGCTGTATTAGTTCTTCAGTGAGCACTACTTTTTCATGCAGTTAAAGGGGCCCTATTATGTCCCTTTTTACAAGATGTAAAATGAGTTTGTGATATCCCTAGAGTGTGTATGTGAAGCTCACCCCACAAATAAAGTTTTATAACACTTTGAAACTGCACATTTTAGGTCTAGATCCAAATTGTGCCATTTTTTTGTGACTGTCACTTTAAATTTAAATCAGATCGTACTCGTTTGAAAGGGGGGGAGGGGGTGCTACAAATCGTCACCTTAGAATTATAAGGTTCTATCTGACATTTTGTCAAAATTGAGTTATTGACATATTCTTATTAAATGACAACTTATTTACATTATGAGATGTTTTTATTCATAAGTCATTTAGGTAACACTTTATAATAACTACACACTATGAACCATTTATTAAGCATTAGCAAGTAGTGAATTCATTATCTGTTAATCATTAACTCTACATAAACAGACGTTAGTAAGCAGTTTATAACTGCAGCTACAAATGCTCTAATCTTGACTTACAACCACATTTATAATGTGCTTAATAATTGTACTTTCATACTATGTTAATGATTTATTTTTCATTACTAAATTAAGCATTACACTATTGACAACCCAGTTATTTAAGCATAGTTTGTGTTTTTTTTTATCATTCAAAATGAGCTAGTAAATGATTAATAAACTATTAAAATTAACATTTATAATTCTTATTATTCAGGCATATATTAATAGTTAATTTGTATGTTAATAAATGCTTTATTAACTCAATTTCATCCAGTTTTGTGACCTATTCTAAAGTGAGGACTATTCATGCTTTATAAATCCCTTATAAATGACAATTAAAGGCTCAGTTAAATTCTAAACAGGAAAAAAATATAAACGACATTATTCATTCCTATTTTGAATTTCCTATTTGAAGATCCACAAATGAAACTGTATTTCAAATAAAAAATGATTCTTTGCAACCTTATCTAAAATAAAATTACTGTACAGTTTAAACATTGCATCTTATTATATTGTAAAATTGTTATATTGTTGTTGTATTATCCCATTTTATGTTGTATTTTGACACTCCTGTTAATCAGTAATGTTTAAACTTTACAATAATTTTACTTTTTAGATAAGATTGCAATGATTATTGCTCATTTGACACTGAGCCTTTAATAGTCATTTATAAGGGATTTATAAAGCATGAATAGTCCTCACTTTATATTAGGTCACAAAACTGCATGAAGTTGAGTTAATAAAGCATTTATTAATATACAAATTAACTATTAGTATATGCCTGAATAATAAGATATATAAACGTTGATTTCAATAGTTTATTAATCATTTACTAACTCGTTCTGAATTATCTTAAAAACTATCGACTACTCTTAAATACAACTGGTTTGTTAATAATGCAATACTTAATTTAGTAATGAAAAGTAAATCATTAACAAAGAATGAAAGTACAATTATTAAGCACATTATAAATGTGGTTGTAAGTCAGGAATAGATCATTTGTAGCTGTAGTTATAAACTGCTTACTAACGTCTATTTATGTAGAGTTAATGATTAACAGATCAGGATTTTACTAAATGCTAATGTTTAGTTAATGATTGATAGTGTGTAGTTATTATAAAGTGTTACCGTTATTTACATTTTAAGACTTTTTATTTAAAAAACAAATGTTACAGCTCAATATCTCAAAGTCATTCAGAACGCAGATACTGTTGAACCTTATTATTCCAAGGTGACAAAATCCTATGCATCAGCGTAGCAGCAAATTCAAAACAGGACTAAAGTTATATCAGAAAATGTAAAAGGATGTGGTCCAGAAGAAGCCAGACTATGGAGACTACATTGTTCATTTGTGCATCCTAAAACTCCACATTTATAATCCTCTTAGACACTGACATTATCTTCAGCAGGTATGGTGGAAACTCTAATGGCTAATCCTGTTTCTCACTCAGTGCTGTTTATGCTAATGAGGGAGAGATCATCACTAATGGGTGGGACTTTAACTCTCTTGTGACATGTACAAAGGGAGAATGCCATATAATGTTTCTGCAGACTGTTTTTATCAAGTGTGATTAATGATTAATCAATTAATGTTTATCATTAGAGACTGGATATATTCACACTCTAGCTACACAACTGTAGCTATACAAAGCCGTATATAAGTGATTTTTGCACAATAGGGCTCCTTTAAAAAGTTTCTTTACCTGAAATGATATGACCTTTAAAATATAATTTAATTTACATCAGTTCATAAAATAGATACCAATAAAAAAATCATTGAAAATAGCACAGCATTTTTTTAATCATAATTAATGTTCATTTTTATATATTTAATTTATCAATTAGTTGTTTAAAACAGAGATAACACACTAATGTTATTATCTGTGGTCTATAAAAATAAACTAATTTGAATGGATTTAAAAAAAATCAGTTCATATGCAATGACTCACTTGTTTCATTATTGGATGAATTAGTTTTTGTCTTTAACAAATCTTGGAACGAAGAGTTCAGTAACAAACTATTTTTTCATTAGTCACTTGTCACCACCTATTGGTGTAATATTCTAAATCATGAAACAATCTTTATTTGAAGCATCAAGCTACTTCTAGTAATTGAATTGCTCTGTTTTGACCATGTTCGCCTCACAGCAAGAAGGTCGCTGGTTCGAGGCATTTCTGTGTGGAGTTTGCATGTTCTCCCCATGTTTGCTTGGGCTCCGGTTTCTGATCTTGTAATGATTAAAAATGAAGCTCTAATTTATTATATAAATTAAGGATAAAAATATGCTAACAATTAGATCATAATACCAAAAACAGTTATCTAATATAAACAAATTGTGAAGTGTTTGTGGTTTACATTCATTCATTCATTCATTTTCCTTTAGCTCAGTCCCTGATTATCTGGGGTCGCCACAGCGGAATGAACCACTAACTATTCCAGCATATGTTTTACGCAGCGGATGGCCCTTCAGCCGCAACCCAGTACTGGGAAACACCCATACACTCTCGCATTCACACTTATACACTATGGCCAGGGCATAATGGTGGCGCAGTGAGCAGCACGATAGCCTCACAGCAAGAAGGGCACTGGTTCGAGCCCTGGCTTGGTCAGTTGGCATTTCTGTGTGGAGTTTGCATGTTCTCCCCATGTTTGTTTGATGTAAAAATGTGAACCTTAAGCTAAGAGATCTATCATGCATCTCTATCATGTAGTGTTTGACACTATATGGACTGGAAGCTGCGACCAATTTTTTTTTTTTGTTTGTATTGTGACACAATACAAAGTGTTACAACCCTATGATTCTCTTGTCTCATCTGTTTCTCTGCTTTACCTAGAATACATCTGATTGGCCACTTCCAGCTGATTGCTAGTTCCTGATTGGCCCACAGTGTTTTAAAAACCATGACACAACTTCCTTGTCGGCCATCTTGTTTTGGTCACTTGCTTTGTGTTTGTTGAAACGGTTGTTTGTGGTATAGTGCAGAGTTTCTGAATGTTAAAGTTGTGACTACAGATTTGTGAATACTGTTTGTTTTGGTGTGACTAGAGATTTGTGAATACTGTTTGTTTTGGTGTGACTAGAGATTTGTGAATACTGTTTGTTTTGTGTTTGCTTTGTTTATACTTTGTTCCACTGGCTTGTTAGACCTTTTTGCCTCCTGACTATGATTTTTGGATTGTCCTTTAAATATGGTTGTCTGTTTTGTAAATAGTTTGTAAATAGTGTATATATATTGGGATAGTAAGGAGTTTGACGCCGTTTGATTTGTAAAACCTTTTGATCTCTGTTTTTGTGTTAGGTAGTTAGGGTAGTGAATTGTATTTTCTTTCATTTTTTGAACAGGTAATTTAGAGATTTAAAATAAAGGAATTTTTGTTTGTTATTTTGGCCTTGTCAGCTCCCGAATTCAAACCCCAATAAATCTTTAATTTAATTTTTTTTGTCTTGTCTTTCATGTTGTGCACCATCCCTAGACAGTGCGTAACAAAAGAGAAACAGAATATTAGGTGTGGCTAGTTTTCTCTACTGCGAGCTGAATGGATGTAGTAAAGTAGGCATTTCATTCATAAATACTGGAAAAAAGGGGAGAGTTATTACAACCTAACAGACACCTCCTGCTCACTATTTCTGTTTGTTGTCAAAACTGGCAGCTGGAGCAGCTGGTTAAATATGTTAGGAACCACCAATTCCTAAGATATATGTAATCTGACAATTTAACTGAAAACAAACAGGAAGTCCATTTTCAGATTTCAGTTAAAGATTAGAAGGGCAAACATTTGTTTTTTCTTAATGACATGCGCAGATAAATTGTTCACCACAAAACTAGCAATGTGAGCTAACAAAATCATATGGTTAGTTTTGATTTCATGGGGACTAAAAAAAACTAGCCATTTATCCATCCTTTCTCCAAATGGTCATGCTCTGCAAGGTCACAGGAGTGATGAATCCTGAAGTCAATATCTCAAGCCACAGGCAGTGGAGAGGAACAGATGGCCAGCCCATCACAGCCCTCACACACATACACTCACAATGACACCTACCATCTCCAAGTCATCTATTCTGCCTGTCTTGAATTGCAAGGGAAGCCCAGAGAATGTATGTTCTCATAGAAGTGGAGAGAAATGGTGTGATGATCTCCACAGGGAAAGACCTTTTAAAACAAACCTGGGATCTTCTTGCTGTGAGGCTCCAGCGCTACCCGCTGAGCAACAAATGGCCTAGCCATCACTGTTAAATCTAAAACAACAACAACTTGGCAATATTTAACACTGGACTATTTCTCATGGAATAAAATTAGTATACAGTTGAAGTCAAATTGTTAGCCCTCCTGTGAAATATTTATTCCTTTTCAAATGTTTTCAATTGATATTTAATGGAGCAAATAAATTTTCACAGTATTTCCTATAATATTTTTTCTTCTAAAGTCTTGTTTTATTTTTGGTTAGAATAAAAGCAGCATTTAAAGATCAATATTATTAGCCCTCTTAAGAAATATTTTTTACAGAATAAACCACTGTTATACACTACCTGACAAAAGTCTTGTCGTCTGTTCAAGTTTCAGGAGCAACAAATAATAACTTGACTTCTAGTTGATCATTTGGTTTCAGAAGTGGCTAATATGAAAGGCAAAGGCCTCTAGATTACGCTTATTTTACCAAAATAAAATATGATCATGTCTTGATTTTTAATTATTTAATTATGACAGTAAGGTCTGACTTAGCTTAGACAAAAGTCTTGTCACTTAACAGAAATAATGTAGAGTATAGAACAAAAAGTCACGGTGCAGTGGAAAAACAATTAATATTGTGCATGACTCCCATGAGTTTAGATGACTGCATCCTTACATCTCTGCAATGACTCAAATAACTTATTAGTAAAGTCATCTGGAATGACAAAGAAAGCGTTCTTGCAGAACTCCCAGAGTTCATCAAGAGTATTTGGATTCAACTTTAACGTCTCCTCCTTCATCTTACCCCAGACATGCTCAATAATGTTTATAGCTGGTTACTGGGCTGGCCAATCCTGGAGCACCTTGACCGGTCACACTTTATTTTGATGGCACGTTTGTTGAATTTATGTTACATTGCATCTACATGCCAACTAATTCTCATTAGATTATAAGGAGACTGTTAGGTTGGGGTTATAGGGTTAGGGTTAGTATAAATTGACAAGTACTTACTAATAGTCAGTTAAATGTCTGTTGAAGGAACAGTATCAACAGATATTAAGCAGACAGTCTACTAATACTCAAATGGACCATCAAAATAAAGTGCTACCCCTTGACCCTCTTTGCTTGCAGAAACTTTGATGTAGAGGCTGAATTAATAGAAGGACCACTTGGGACCCATGTGGGTTCCAATATGCAGTATTTGTGATGATTGGGATGCAGTTCAACAGATGGTTCAGCAGAAAAATCTACCTTCTGACACTCTTCTAAATTATTAACTAGAAGTTATTAATTGTTGCTCTTACAACTGGGATCAACGACAAGACTTTTGTCAGGCAGTGTACAATGACTTGCCTAATTACCCTAATTTGCCTAGTTAACCTTAACCTAGTTAAGCCTTTAAATTGTACGTTAAGCTGAATACTAGTATCTTGAAAAAATCTAGTATGTACTGTCATCATGGTAAATATAAAATAAATCAGTTATAAGAGATTATATAGAGTTATTAACACTATTATGTTTAGAAATGGGTTGGAAAAAAACAGAAATGAGTTGAAAAATATACAGGGGGCTAATAATTCTGATTCAACTCTATATGACAAAGAATGGAACACATACTGTATTAAAAAAAGCATCCATAAGACACATCAAGCTCTATTCTAAAACTAACATTTCACATATAAAACCTGCTTGAGAATCTCGTTCCCACAGAACACAGCTGCTAAAAACAGTTTGAGCCAAATGACTGATGTAAGAGAATAAGTGTAGCGTAAAACAACCAAACCGCAAGTACCAGCATCTCTCATTGAGCAGAAGCCAGCATGCACTCCGACACAGCCAGCGATACCAGCATTCGACCGACCAGTGTCAAAACCCACAGCGAGTCTTCCCTAACACTTCCACAACATCTCTAAGCCAAAACAAGAGTCACACGAAGCCACACGTCAGACCCTGAAGCTCTCTTTCTGTCTAACACCCATATGCACATTAAAACACACAAACACCATCACACGCATAAACACTTACTGGCGCCACAAAATTATGAATTTGACAGGAGTTATCATCACAGCAATTATGTACCTCCCTCTGCCACAAGAAAATGTCTTAGGAAACATGCAAAGCTGATGTGTGTCTCCAAAAAATAATGATTGCATTCACACCAATTTTCCCAAACATTTGCGCTCATATTTTTTAGGGGAATTAACTAGGATAGAAAGTATTTTAATCAACAGATTCAGCTTTAATATATAATTACAAACACACTTGAAGACAAGAAACGCTCTAACATGCCAAACTCTTTTATTTGAGTCCAGTTCACACACTGGAATGTGATGGAGAGTCACGTGTGCGTCACTTTTGACAAAAGTAAATACATTTGAAACATGCCAAGACTACATCTGCCCTGAAGCCCAGTCTAAGTGCTTGGATTTGCTCCAGGGACATCTCTAATTTGAATAATTTCATTTAAACATACTGTAAAAGTGTCTGCAATTGAAGTATATTTTCATCACACTGTAAAGATAATAACTTTAGTGACTGGTGGGCACGTTCTAGAAAATACAGCAAGGGTTATAAAAGGATAATAAGATGTTTCACCCACCACTTGCCATGTGCATTCCTGACTAAACATCTACAAAGATGGCAGCGTGGATTAATATCTACCACCTGACAAGCTGTCAAAAGTTGTTTCTAATATTATTCCCACTTCCAATTGTTTTTTAAAACATCTAGAAACTACCTGCCAAAGTCTTGTCATCGATCCCAGTTGTAAGAGCAAGAAATAATAACTTGACTTCTAGTTGATCATTTGGAAAAGTGTCAGAAGGTAGATTTTTCCGATGAATCATCTGTTGAACTGCATCCCAATCATCACAAATACTGCAGAAGATATTGGAACCCACATGGACCCAAGACTCTCGCAGAAATCAGTCAAGTTTGGTGAAGAAAAAAAATCATGGTTTGGGGTTAAATTCATTATGGGGTGTGCGAGAGATCTGCAGAGAGGATGGCAACAACAACAGCCTGAGGTATCAAGACATTTGTGCTGCCCATTACATCACAAACCACAGGAGAGGGCAAATTCTTCAGCAGGATAAGTAGACTTGCTGCTTAATATCTGTTGACACTGCTCCTTCAACAGACATTTAACTGACTACAGTATAAGAAACTTTGCAAGTACGTCAACTTACACTAACCCTAACCCCAACCTAACAGTCTACTTATAATCTAATGAGAATTAGTTGGCATGTAGATACAATGTAACTTAAACTCAACAAACGGACCATCAAAATAAAGTGTGACCTTACAATTTACTAATTGTAAAGTTATACATATTTACTAACTAAATATATTGAACTATAGTCCACCATAAAGCACTACACTAAGTATTATTATACCTGTTATAGTAATTTTTTGCAGCAACATCAATATATAATACCATACAATAATATTGTATCATACAGTTGAAGTCAGAATTATTAGCCCCCCTTTGAATTTTTTTTAAATATTTCCAAAATGATGTTTAACAGAGCAAGGAAATTTTCACAGTATGTCTGATAATATTTTTTCTTCTGGAGAAAGTCTTATTTGTTTTATTTTGGCTTGATTAAAAGCAGTTTTTAATTTTTTTAAAACCCATTTTAAGGTCAAAATTATTAGCCCCTTTAAGCTATATATTTTTTTGATAGTCTACAGAACAAACCATCGTTATACAATAACTTGCCTAATTACCCTAACCTGCCTAGTTAACCTAATTAACCTAGTTTAGCCTTTAAATGTCACTTTAAGCTGTATAGAAGTGTCTTGAAAAATATCTAGTAAAATATTATCTACTGTCATCATGGCAAAGATAAAATAAATCAGTCATTAGAAATGAGTTATTAAAACTATTATGTTTAGAAATGTGTTGAAAAAATCTTCTCACTGTTAAACAGAAATTGGGGAAAAAATAAACAGGGGGGCTAATAATTCTGACTTCAACTGTATATTATAGGGCGGCACGGTGGCTCAATGGTCCTCTGTCCTCTGCTGGGTCAGTTGCCATTTCTGTGTGAAGTTTGCATGTACTCCCCGTGTTGGTGTGGGTTTCCTCCGGGGGCTCCGGTTTCCCCCACAGTCCAAAGACATGCGCTATAGGTGAATTGAAAAAGCTAAAATGGCCATAGTGTAAGTGTGTGAACGTGAGAGTGTATGGGTGTTTCCCAGTACTGGGTTGTGGCTAGAAGCGGGCATCCGCTGCGTAAAACATATGCTGGATATTTGGTTCATTCTGCTGTGGTGACCGCTGATAAATAAAGGGACTAAGCCAAGGAAAAAAAATGTATGGATGAACGAATATAGTATATTGTTAATCACAAGAACATTTGACAAAATTTGAACAAAAAGAAACCCTGGGATTTGCTGTGAGGCTTCAGTGCTACCCACTGAGCAAGAAATGTGCAGCCATCACTGTTATACAAAATACAAAACAATTAAAAAAAAAAAAAAAAACTGGCAGTTTTTAACACTGGACTGTTTCTCATGGAATAAAATTAGATAAATATAGCATTACAACATTAAAGTACATTGAAGTATTTTTTTGTTATTATACAGAGATGGCAGCATGAATTAATCTCTACCACCTGACAAGCTGTCAAAAATTGTTTCTAATATTATTCCCACTTCCAATTGTTTTTAAAAACATCTATAAGAAAGTCAAGGTGCTCCAGGATTGGCCAGCCCAGTCACCAGAAATGAACATTATTGAGCATGTCTGGGGTAAAATGAAGGAGGCATTGAACATGAATCCAAATAATCTTGATGAACTCTGAGAGTCCTGCAAGAACACTTTCTTTGCCATTGCAGATGACTTTACACTAAGCATTATACCTGTTAAAGTAACTTTTTAGCAGCAATGTCAATAGCGCCATAATACTGTATATTGTCATAAACACATCAGCAATTAATCACAAGACAATTTAACACTTTCATAAGCCTAGAAATGATACACATAAGTTTCTAAATGAATTTAAACTAGAATTGATCTAAATCACAGAGTGAGGTAACAGTATGGTGTGATTTTTCACCATGTGGAGTATGGCTATCTTGATCAGAGATGGAATATCTGTGGTTTCGAACTGTTAGGTCAGACTCATGTTACGATACATAGCTGAGGTTTAAAGTGTGGTTGAACAGTTCAACCATATCAGTGACTGAATTCTCTGATGGCTGTCGTCACTTTGAGTCTGACTTCAACTCCCTCAAATACACACTCAGTCGAGTGTGTCTTTCACAAGCATTTCCCATTTCACATCTACAGCAGTTAATGTAAGATAATTACAGCAAATGATTCCTAACCAACCCCAATCGAAACATAAACCTCCCCTAGCATATAACCGTAACCATACCCTATGCTAATCATAATTATAACTGTGCTCTAGCTCTTAATAACAGCCACTTGCATTGCCATCAGTCTTGCTACAGTAGTAATGGCGCTGGGGAATTAGAAGGTCACAGGGAAACTCAAAGGCTGTCAGACTCAAATCCGCTCGCTTTAATGCGCTCTGAGGGGCAGTCACCACTTTGAACTGAGTCGCGGCTGATCCTTTTCCATGCCCTCCTTTATAATGCCAATCATGCCTGAGCTGGACTGAAGCCAGTACTGTCACACGTTTTCTTATGCACACTTCCCTATCATCAAACATTCACGCTCACTCTCTGTCTCTAAATAGTAGATATATTATAAACACTAGCAGTTTCTTTACATTTCTAGGTTTATTAGAAAATAATACAACATCAGTAATCTAAATCAGTTGATTTAGAGCAGGAAATGGTTGTAAAAACTCTTTATTTGGCTTGCTACAGTAACATAACTTTTTTATATTGACATTTAGTTTTTCCAAGAATCTTAAATCTATAACGTTTTTAATCTATATATAGTGGAAAAATAAGGTTGTTTAGAATACATGGTTAACTGAATAGTCCTTGGAGAACCCTAAAATAATTATTTTATGATATTTGCTGTTAAAACTCTCATATGAAACCTTCATTTTGTTAGTGCAGGTGCTAATATAATAAACCATCAAATGAAAAATAAAGTTTCCATTTTTTGCATAATCTTTTATGCAGTGGAAATGTTCTATGGGTGTAAAATGTTCTTCAAAACACTAGACGCCAATATTAACACTTTTTAAGAGTGATGAAATAAATAAAATAATTCATAATTTAAAAATTGTTTAGACTTCAAACATAAACCCTGAATATGTGATTACATGAAGAACCTTAACAACACTCAAAAAATGATGTTTGCAGTTATATAAAATTAGATGAAACAACACAATTCTTAATATTTTTTGTTGACTTACAAAACAACTTAATTGTTTTATGTTAAATCCACTTAAATTTGTAAAAACTAAGTTAATTTATTCGTGTTTTTCAACACAAATTGATTGTGAAAGCCAGACTTTTTTTACACACTGTAAAAAGTGATTAGTTACTTAAAGCAAGTAAACCAATTGCCTTAAAAGCAACAAGTTGACTTTACAAAAATAATCAAAATAAACCCATTGTAACTTGGAACTGTTAAGTTGACTTGATTTTCATAATTATGCTAATCAGACTTTTTTAGCACGTCTGTTTTCAAATAATTACTGTAATTATTACAATATTACATATGTGGTGCTTTATTAAGTCTATAAAATCTACAATGATAGCTTGTGTGGAACTTAGAAGACACACTGGAGTCTGGAAGAGCAGATTTATTTTACTGTATGTCATTTTGTTAAATACAGAAAAGCTGGGAAAAAACAAATATAATAAAGGTGTATTGGAAAAAGGGATTAGTTTACTTTTATTTTTTTTAAGTGAGTACAATTGGCATAATTATAAAAATCAAGTCAACTTAACAGTTCCAAGTTACAATGGATTTACTTACATTATTTTTGTAGTCAACCTGTTGCTTTTAAGGTAATTGGTTTACTCGCTTTAAGTAACTAATCACTTTTCACAGTGCAGTGAACACTCAAAAAATTACATGTGGTGCTTGTTCAGACTACTTACTTAAAATGAGTAGAAACAACTCAATTCTTAAGTTTTTTGGGGGGACAACTTAATTGTTTAATGTTCAATCTACTTAAATTTAAAAAACTAATAAGTTAACTTAACTCCTTCAAGTTGTCCCAACACAAATAGATTGTGTGGAACCCAGCATTTTTTACATTGTATTGCACCAAAAGTACTTTACACTCTTAAGGTTCTTTGGCGTTGATGGTTCCTTTAAGAACCTTTAATATCTATGAAACCTTTCCATTCCACTAAATTTCTTTAGATTACTAAATGTTCTTACAGAGATGAAAAATGATAAGAACAAATAAAAACACAGTTCTTTAAAGAAATGTACACTGAAAATTTCTTTAGGGAACCAAGAACATTATGTATTTTCTTTTTAGATAAATATTCATTGGGTATGACTTTATTTTGATGGTCCCTTTAAGGCATTTTGTTTAATTTAAGTTATATTGCATCTACATGCCAACTAATTCTCAAGAGATTATAAGTAGACAGCTGGGTTGAGGTTAGGGTTAGTGTAAGATGACATGTACTCGCAAAGGTTCTTATAGTCAGTTAAATGTCTGTTATTTGAAGGAGCAGTATGAACAGATATTAAGCAGACAGTCTACTAATACTCAAGTGAGAAGTAATTGGCATGTAGTTGCAATGCAACTTTCAGTCAACAAAATGTGCAATAAGGACTATCAAAATAAAGTCTTCAATAATTGAAAGGTGCTTTATTTTAAGATTCTAAATAGAGTTAATAAAATGTCTCTTTTATTGGAATTTACCTGCAGATCTGGACCCCCCGAGTTTTGTTTTCTTGCTGTGATTCCTGAAGAGGTCACTCAGAGGTCAAAGGTCAAGCAGCAGGTCAGAGATCGGCCGAGGCTCAGAGCTCCAGATGTACAGAGGCAGTGCGGAAATCCATCAGAAGTACAGGATGTTTGTCGAAGCGCTCCTGAAGATGCTGTCGTGTGCGTCTCCACCAGCCTTTCCTGTTCGAGTCCACAGCTCTGCAGAGGCCAAACTCAAGCGGTCATGCTTTATGGCTCATAGCTCCCAAGTTTCACTCATTTAAGTGGCATCCAGCTCGCATTCTGTTACACTGAGTCCTTCCCGGTGAGTCTTTGAATCATCTTCTCTCTGATTTACTGTCACATCCCACTGGCTCTCCAAGAGAAGTGTGTGAGTGTGAAGAAAGTAGGAAGAAAATCATCAGTTGCACACAAGTCACAGAAAGATTCATCTACACCTCTCTCTCTCTCTCTCTTTCTCCTTCCCTCCCTCTCTTTTAGTCTGATACCTCCCCCAGAAGCCCACTGTTAATCAACCAGTCCTGAAAACATATTGTCTCTCTCTCTCTCTCTCTCTCTCTGAAGTGCAGCACACATGAGTTTGCATCCCTGTTTTAACCCCGTCCGTCTCGACTGCTGCAGATAACATGCCCACAGTGTCAGAAGTTCTTCTGTAAATGTAGAAAACAAATCAATGGGTTTGATCTTTTTAAATTCATCTTGGTTTAATCCAAAATGTGTGGGCTCGTGTTTCTGGAACATTTTGGACATTTTCACTGTGGCTTTATTGAGGTCCCGCCTGAAGGTTTTTCCTCAAGTGTCTTTCCAAATGCAAAATGGTTTTATAAACAAGTTTTGACAGCACATCAAGGCAAGACAAAGCAGATGTGTTATGTGGCCTTAAAAAGACAAAAGCCTTCAGATGCTAAATCATTAATCTTTCACTCCACAGTTTATCATGAAATTTTGCGCCTCCATAAATCTTCATTTGGCTTGGGATGTTGCACATTACTGACTGTTCTCCTTTTGTTTTCTTTGCTTATTCAGTCGTTCGTTCTCCCATTCTGTTGTTTTTGTGGTTTTGAACTCATCTCCATTCGACCACAATAAGAATAACATCCCTCTCTTGTTCCTTTCCTTTTTTTTTTTCTTCTCAAATGCACACACAGACAAACTTGTGTGGAGAACTTGAAAACACCCAAAAAGAAATCTCACACACTGAGCAGACACACAGATAAACATGTTTTGGTTTAGAAACTAAAGTACTCAGATGTCATGTTAAATTGTATTGATAGCAGTAATCTAGATGGTTCTGGTTCAGAGCCGACTGTTAGTGTTGGATGGGTTGGTCTGGACCTCAAGATTTAGAGCTGTTCTCACCAGACTGACCAAATAATCAAATTCACACAGACCTGGTGGATGGAGTCATTGCCCTCTAGTGGTTGAAAACGCAATGGCAGCCAGCTTATTTTGTACAGCATTTGGGACAATGTGCAATCGTCTATTTTTCTAGCATTGAGGTTTAAGACTCAATCTGAGCAACATATGTTTAAAGTCAATTGACATTTGTATTTTGTTTTTCATTACAAATAATTAGAAAATGTACTCATTCATTTATTTTCAGCTTAGTCCCTTTATTAATCTGGGGTCGCCACAGAGGAATGAACCGCCAACTTATGCGGCACATGTTTTACGCAGTGGATGCACTTCCAGCCACAACCCAACACTGGGAAACACCCATGCACTCTCATTCACACTCATACACTATGGCCAATTTAGCTTATTCAGTTCACCTATATTGCATGTCTTTGGACTGTGGGGGAAACTGGAGCACCCGGAGGAAACCCACGCGAACACCGGGAGAACATATAAACTCCACACAGAAATGCCATCTGACCCAGCTGGGGCTTGAACCAGCGACCTTCTTGCTGTAATGCTACCCACTGCAACACCATGGCGCATAATTATAAAAGGTTCAAGTAAATTGTTATGCAGTAGGCTATATACAGGGAGTGCAGAATTATTAGGCAAGTTGTATTTTCGAGGACTAATTTTATTATTGAACAACAACCATGTTCTCAATGAACCCAAAAAACTCATTAATATCAAAGCTGAATATTTTTGGAAGTAGTTTTTAGTTTGTTTTTAGTTTTAGCTATTTTAGGAGGATATCTGTGTGTGCAGGTGACTATTACTGTGCATAATTATTAGGCAACTTAACAAAAAACAAATATACGTATACCCATTTCAATTATTTATTTTCACCAGTGAAACCAATATAACATCTCAACATTCACAAATATACATTTCTGACATTCAAAAACAAAACAAAAACAAATCAGTGACCAATACAGCCACCTTTCTTTGCAAGGACACTCAAAAGCCTGCCATCCATGGATTCTGTCAGTGTTTTGATCTGTTCACCATCAACATTATGTGCAGCAGCAACCACAGCCTCCCAGACACTGTTCAGAGAGGTGTACTGTTTTCCCTCCTTGTAAATCTCACATTTGATGATGGACCACAGGTTCTCTATGGGGTTCAGTCAGGTGAACAAGGAGGCCATGTCATTAGTTTTTCTTCTTTTAGACCCTTTCTTGCCAGCCATGCTGTGGAGTACTTGTGATGGAGCATTGTCCTGCATGAAAATCATGTTTTTCTTGAAGGATGCAGTTCTTCCTGTACCGATGCTTGAAGAAGGTGTCTTCCAGAATCTGGCAGTAGGACTGACAGTTGAGCTTGACTCCATCCTCAACCCGAAAAGGCCCCACAAGCTCATCTTTGATGATACCAGCCCAAACCAGTACTCCACCTCCACCTTGCTGGCGTCTGAGTCGGACTGGAGTTCTCTGCCCTTTACCGATCCAGCCACGGGCCCATCAAGACTCACTCTCATTTCATCAGTCCATAAAACCTTAGAAAAATCAGTCTTGAGATATTCTTGACCCAGTCTTGACGTTTCAGCTTGTGTATCTTGTTCAGTGGTGGTCGTTTTTCAGCCTTTCTTACCCTGGCCATGTCTCTGAGTATTGCACACGTTGTGCTTTTGGGCACTCCAGTGATGTTGCAGCTCTGAAATATGGCAAAACTGGTGGCTAGGGGCCTCAAGCTGCACGCTTGACTTTTCTCAGTTCATGGGCAGTTATTTTGCGCCTTGGTTTTTCCACACGCATCTTGCGACCCTGTTGACTATTTTGAATGAAACGCTTGATTGTTCGATGATCACGCTTCAGAAGCTTGGCAATTTTAAGAGTGCTGCATCCCTCTGCAAGATATCTCACTATTTTTGACTTTTCGGAGCCTGTCAAGTCCTTCTTTTGACCCATTTTGCCAAAGGAAAGAAAGTTGCCTAATAATTATGCACACCTGATATAGGGTGTTGATGTCATTAGACCACACCTCTTCTTATTACAGAGATGCACATCACCTAATATGCTTAATTGGTAGTAGGCTTTCGAGCCTATACAGCTTGGACAACATGCATAAAGAGGATGATGTGGTCAAAATACTCATTTGCCTAATAATTCTGCACTGCCTGTAAAGTCAAGCATTCTGTAAATATATCAAAACTATATATCAAATGTTATTTAAAATATACCTTGAAATATAGTTTTATTTATGTGAAGATAAACAAACTAACAAACGGTAAAATAAATACAAGACTGTCAATTATATGCTCAGATTTTTTTTTTATTATAATTGTGAGAATGTGTTTGATTATTTCATATGACTAATGTAAAACCTCACCTGAATGTTGAAAGCTTTGTAACAATATGCTAACATGAATTAGGATATTGCGAACATGTTTCTACCATGGTTTAACATGTTGCTAGCACATTATTATTACATAAGTCTGTCTTGTCCTTAGCATGTTCCCTATGTTTTAGTGCATAGCTAGCATATTTTAACACAATGCTATCATGAATTTGCTTATTTTTGGCATTTGGTGATTTAACACTACAGCACTGTGAATTAGCATCCTGCTATCATGTTTACCACAATACTAGCATGTTGCTAACATGTTTATCACGGTCACTAGTTAATTTAGATTAAGATGCTGTTCACATTTAACACAATGCTAGCATGAATTAACATGTTGCTAGAATGTTACTTTGTACCAGTGTTTTAGCATGTTGAGCTGTTTTACCATTTTACTAACGACTTAAGGTCTCAAAGACTAGTTACTATTGCTAGTGAAAGACAGTTTTCCACAGATAGACAGATGAACGTTTTAAGCTTGGTGGATGTACAGTTGGTTAAATACTGAAAATCATCACTTTTTTACATGCATTTTTTATTTCTCTTTGCTATTTAGGCTTATTGGAACCTAATTGGAATAAAAATCTAAGTATCATCTTTTGAATAGATGTACTTTTAGAGTAAAATGATGTCCATATATGTGGACTCGTGGTCCCAATTTACATAAAACACTTTTTCCTGAATGTTTTTTAATGCATATATAACAGAGATTTTTTTCTGCACTTGCTTTGACTATCAGAGAGTAAAAACAAAATTTTTTCCCATTTTGGACAGTTAAAAATAGGGTTTAGAACATTTCATATGCTGCAAAACAGTAACAAAATATAAAACGTTTAAAGTATTTTAAATAGCCACTTATGAGCTAAAATGTGCTGTCCATGTATGTGGACACTCAGGTCCTGGGAGGTTAAAGTGTTGTTGTGAAGGTTTTACACCCTCACTGATTCATGTATCTTTTTTTTTTGTTGTTGTTAATTTGACTGTCCATCAATCTAATTAGCTAACCTAACCTAACCTAATTAGGTAACCTTAGCTGAGATGTCACCAAACTGCCTATGCTACTTTAGAATCTGATGTCTATTTAACAAATATTATGAAAAATATGAAAAAATCTGATTCATATCGCTCAAGCAATACACAGAAATTGGGGGCGCCCTTATATGGTCACCAATGGAAAACAGTTTGTCATCTGGTGGTGATGTTTGGTACTGCGCCCACACAAAACCTAAAAAAAAAAGCTATTTTTTGAGATATCAACTTCAAATTTGGAATGCAATTTGTTCAAACATTTTACTTAGATTTGCAGTCAATGTTAATGTAAAACATTCATGCATTTTTTTGTCGCCACAGCGGAATGAACCTCCATAAAGTAAAACATGTTTTGTAAAAACATTAACCCCTGGTTTCACAAACAAGGTTTAAGGCTAGTCTTGGATTAAATTGCATTTTTGAGCTCTCTCAACTGAAAATAACTTAGAGTGAGATGTCTTTAAATATGGCAGTGCCATTTTTTGTCTTCGATGCACACCAGTAATGTATTTTTCTAGGGCCATTTTTATAAATGTGGCTTAAATAGCCTAATTTAACTAAGGTCTAGTCCTGGCTTAAGCTAAGCCTGGTTTGTGAAACTGTGCCTAAATGTATTATATATGATACAAAATTATTAAAATATACATTTATTGTTTCTCTTTTGGTGGCAAAGTGGCTTAGTGGTTAGCACTGTAGTCTCACAACAAGAAGGTCGCTGGTTCAAGTCCTGGCTGGGCCAGCTGGCATTTCTGTGTGCATGTTCTCCTCGTGTACGCATGGGTATTCTCTAGGTGCTCCAGTTTGAGCATGCGGTACAGGCGAATCGAATAAACTAAATTGGGCATAGTGTATGTGTGTGTGTGTTTAGGTGTTTCTCATTACTGGATTGCGGCTGGAAGGGCATCAGCTGCATAAACCATATGCTGGAGTAGTTGGTGGTTTATTCCGCTGTGGTGACCCCTGATAAATCAGGGACTAAGATGAAGGAAAATGAACGAATGAATGTTTCACTTTTTAAAAAATTTAATGTACATAACTTTTTTTATTTATTTATTTAATTTCAATTTAATGTATTTTTTTTTTTTTTTACTTTTTGTTGAACATGTCATTCTCACATTTATGCTTAAAAAGTGTCTGATAGTTAAAGGGGTTAAAATGAAACTAATCATACAGGTTCTGACTTAAGTTTGGTGGTCATAGCTGAAAAAATCTACGAGGAGATGTTTAGAAACTTGCTAACGTTTCTTCATATCACAGAATTCAAAAAAACATATTTTGATTTGTATTTGTAAAATGTAAATGGATGTGTCGATAGGATGAGCACATGATGCCATCTGAACACAAACCTGTGTTCCTTTGTGAGTCCATTGAAGCTAATCTGTCAAGAGTAAATGCTCTGCTGCTGCTTGACAGCTCTAACTACAGTAGTCATTAACAGCTGTACAGTGAAGGACAAATCAGTGTGTGACTTTCAGATAAAGGACCGACTTTAATACATTTTCAAGTAAAAGTGTTTACACATGGTATAAAAAAATAAACGGAGGGAGCCAACGAAGAAGAAACGACGAGACAGATTGCAAGACCAGTCGCTTTCAGATATATCCCATGCGACTTCACATGTGCGATAAGCAAACGTGTGCTAGATCCTTTATAGTGCAATAAAATCAATGCAAATAAGAGATGAAAGGTGAGTAGGAAGAGATCATCTCTGTCTAAAGCTTCTCGATTTTACACAATGTGCCTACGCTGTTATATTTTACTGTGGTTTTTTTATGACTTTAAATTTTCTGGTTTTGACATCATTTGATCAGTCTACATTTGGAGACAGTCCTGACAGACAGAAGAGGAGAGGAGAAGATCGTTTTCCTCTTTTGAAAGACGTTGCTGCATTTCCCAGATAGTAGAAGTCCAAGTCTAACTGTCTTAAAGACTGAAACTAGCAAGTAGCAAGTAGAAACTGATTTAAAAACTCAGTCTCTTGGACATGCATGTGATTTGGTCCGTTGTCCAGGGAATCTGGGAGCTGGACCAATCAGACGACAGATATGAAGATGACGGCGTCCTCATCCTCGGTGGATTGTTTGAGGCTCAGCAAGATTGGACGACAGCAGGTGGCCTCTTGGATATCAGAGATTTCCCCTAAAAACACAAACAAGGAGACAACCATAAACTTTATACACTACTATGGAAATATATTTTAAGCATGTTAAACACAAATTGACAATTCTGTAACTAATAGGAGGATTATTTAACACAGAACACACATCATTCAGCCTGAATTTGCACGATGCACCAAAATGTTGACTACTAAAACATCAATTTCCAGTTTGGGAAAAATAGTAATGCTTCTCTGCTTGACTGTTCAATATAGATTAACTACAACATGTCAGCTATGTGGACTCAAGGTTGACGGTATTGATTTCTCAGCTTTAATCCACGCTCTGTGCTATTTGCTACTTTTATATTTAAAGTTTTTTACTTTCAAATTTATCTGTAACCACATCTGTTAAAGTGGATCAAACGTTCATGCATAAACTTTCTGTATTACTAGTTTTAACAATACATTTAACGGCCACTTTATTAGGTACACATTAGGTACACTGCTTAACGCAAATTTCTAATCAGCCAAACACATGGCAGCAACTCAATGCATGTAGACATGGCTAAGACGATCAGCTGCAGTTCAAAACAAGCATCAGCATGGGGAAGAAAGATGATTTACAGTAAGTGACTTTGAAGTGGCTGGTCTGAGTATTTCAGAAACTGCTGATCAACTGGCATTTTCACGCACAACCATCTTTAGGGTTTAAAGAGAATGGTCCGAAAAAAAGAAAATATCCAGTTAGCCGCAGTTCTGTGGGTGCAAATGCCTTGTTGATGCCAGAGGTCAGAGGAGAATGGCCAGACTGGTTCCAGCTGATAGAAAGGCAACAGTAACTCAAATAACCACTCATACAACTGAGGTATGCAGAAGAGCATCTCTGAATGCACAACATGTCCAACCTTGAGGCGGATGGGCTACAGCAGCAGAAGACCACACGGGGTGCCACTCCTGCTAGCTAAGAACAGGAAACTGAGGCTACAATTCACAGGCTCACCAAATTAGCCTCACCATTAGTACCAAATGAGCATCGTGTCAACGCCATAGCCTACCTGAGTATTTTTGCTGACCATGTCCATCCCTTTATGACCACAGCACTCATCTTCTAGTAGCTACTTCCAGCAAGATAACGTGTCATGTCATAAAGCATGAATCATCTCAGACTGGTTTGTTGAACATGACAATGAGTTCACTGTACTCAAATGGCCTCAACAGTCACCAGATCTCAATCCAATAGAGCACATTTGAGATGTGGTGGAACGAGACATTTGCATCATGGATGTGCAGCTGACAAATCTGCAGCAACTACATACTGTAATGCTATCATGTCAATATGGACCAAAATCTCTGAGGAATATTTCCAGTACCTTGTTGAATCTATGCCACGAAGGATTAAGGCAGTTCTGAAGGCAAAAGGGAGTCCAACCCAGTACTAGTAAGGTGTACCAAATAAAGTGGCCGGAGAGTGTATATTAGCATGAACAAACAGATGGTTTGTTGTCAGATACAGAACAAATTACTGAAATGTATAAAGCATAACTGTAAACGTACTGTTAAACTCATCACAGAATGATGTCCAAATCTCATGAGTTGGCAAACAAAGACTTTAAAAAGCAGCACTTTGCTAAATATTAATAATAATAATAATAATAATTAGTTTTATATTTTGATATAATATTTTTATTTCATGACCGAGTGCATCCTGATTTTTTAGATTTGCCTCAGAAACTATATATAGAGCATCTCTCTCTAAGAGAAAGCATTTCTCTCTTAAAGTTATAGACAAACAAATGTAGAGGCACATATAAGGCACATTCTACATTTGTTTGTCTATAACTTTAAGATTTTAATATTGATAAACTTTTACTACAATTTAAAATAACTGTTGCTAATTTGAATATACTTAAAATATACAGTGTCTTGTGTTTGTAAAGCTGATTTTTAGCATCATTACTCCATCTTTAGTGAAATATGTTCCTTAAGAAGTCATTAAAATATACTCTTTTGTGCCCAAAACAATATTTCTTAATGTTATCAATGTTTAAAACAGTTATGTTTCTTAATATTTTTTATGAAAACTGATTTTTTTTTTTCAACAGTCATATGAATCACTTTTCTGATTCATTTGACTCAAAACCATAGCTTTGGCATTCTGCCAAACATCTTAATTTGTCTTGCCTGAAAAAAAATATATTTTCATTTCTGGGTAATCCATTACTCCAACACAAAAACCAGACGTAAACCAGACAGACACAAAAGAACAGGAGCATCACATACAGGCTGAGGACGAGCAGGGTTACCTGGAAGCAATGCCTTCTTTCAAAACAAGTTCTTACTTTTCTGTGGACAAGATAGAGAAGAGTGAACAGGTACACATTTTGGCAGCTGTTTCAACAGGAGACCAAAATGCAAAGTCATGCAATGACAAACAGCTCATCTGTAGATGACACAGATAACTTTGCTTAAACCTGTCATGACAACACGATTTAAGGTGACATCACAAGGTTTGGGGGGGGCGGGATAAATCACCAGACAAGAGTCATCTGATCAGAGCTGCTGTCTGATTGGTCATGTCACTGAGGGGGCGGGGCCACTACCACTTACCACATTACGAGTGAACTTTTCAAAAGAGGTTCTGCGATCCTGTATGCTTCCCGACTTCAGTCAACAAGATAAAGAGTGAAAAACTACAGCATGCTGTGTCTGAATATGGATTTATGTACATTAAATAGAAATAATAACGTCTGGTATTCATTTAGTGTTACCTGTATATTTTCTGTACTGTAAAAGTGTCAAAGGTTGACTTGCATTTACTGAAATCACCAAAGACCACAGTTTCAGCTAATATCTTTTTAAATGCTCTAGTGAGGATAAAAGTCAGCAGTTGGATATTGGATGGACTAAGAGAAATCGAATGCCAAATTTTCATATTTTGCTAAACTATAGCCTTAACTATTAGGTATTTTCATGTACCATCTCATTAGGAGCTGCTGTAATATTTATAAAATAATATTTATCTAAATAAACTCATTTAAAGTACACTGTTAAATATTTCTGAAACAGAAAGTATCTATAGCTCATGGATATTTCCAGCTATTTATGCTTTTGAATTGCATTATGGGACCTTGATATTTGCTCTTCTTCTTTTGAAAATGTAACTCTGCACTTTTAAAAAGTGACTTTTTTTATTTGGTAATGTAAATTATGGTATAAAAACCAAACAATGAGCTGCCAGCATTACATTTTACAGATGTGTATATTTGAGAGATAACTTTACATACAATACTGCTCAAACCTTTGGGCTCAGAAAGAATTGTTTAAAATATAAATAATACTTTAAACAAGCAAAGGTACATTAAATGTATCGAAAGTGACAGTAAAAACAAAATGTTTAAAAGTGGTAAACATAATAATAAGCTTTAATAAACATTGATAAGACAAAAATCAAGAAAAGTATACATTTAATGTATTTAAATAGAAAAAAATGTTTGATACTATTACTATTTTTGTTTTTGTGATCAAATAAATTAAGCTTTGGTCAACATATAAGACCTACTTTTAAAAAAAATCACATACCCCAAAGCTTTGAATAGTAGTGTATATTAACAAGTCAGAATTTGTCCGATTTTGTGACTAAGTCAAATACCTTTTTCTTGGCCTGCAGAAGCTCCTGATAGGCACTGGATCTAATAAACCGGCTGTAAGAGTCACTCTTCATCAGCTTATAGATGTGTTCCTGAGAGACACACAATTACAAGCAGTCAAATATTGTATGCCTTTCTTTTGTTGATTTTGTACACACATTCCTCACCTGTGCATCCTCAAAAGCGTATCTCCCAGGGTCTTTGACATTCTGTGTGGTTTTGTCATAGCTCTTGGAGTCGACATTAATGGCACTGGGGGCTCCAGGAGCCAAAAACTCCTCCCAGATCTCCTGCACCCGCGTTGGCACCTCGCGGATCGGCCTTCTCTTTAGCTCTTGCACTGCTAACCAGAATCTAAACAGTAAAAGATAATTCATTTGCAGAACACAAAACCATTACACAGAGCAGAAGCAGTTGCGCAGTGTTTCTCCTCACCTGCCAGCAGGGGGCATAAAGGGGAAGTGTGCTGGAGGATTACCTGAGGTTTTCTGAGCTGAATTCAGACTCCAGGAACTTGAGGAACTGCTCTCTCCCGACCGGATCTTTCAACACCTCGTCAATCCCAAAACCCCAGCGTCTAACTCGAGTCTGACCAGGTTCCTTACTGCTCCCAGAAACACACACACACACACAAAATAAATGATACAACAACAATAATAAAACAGTAATAGTATGTGTGCGTGTGTTCTGGTTATGTGGTTTACAAGGAGACACAAAAGAAAATTGTACATTGACAGGAGTATGATAACTTATGACGACATACCTTGTGTCATTGTAATTTAAAAGGCTTAAATCTTACTTAATCTTTTATTTGATATTCACAGGTTTCCTATGAGGGTTAAGTATAGGGGTAGGAGTAGGGTAAGACAATTTAACAAGTAGTTTTACAGTATAAATTACATAAAGCCTATGAAGAGTCCTCATAAACCACATATGCAAGTGTGTGTTTGAAGCAAACCTGGCCTCCATTTCCCAAAGTGTTGTATCATCTGATATCCAGGGGTTGGAGGGATCAGGAGTGGACAAGAAAGGGTCATAGTCTGAATACTGCTCTGTATAGCTCAGCAAACTAGAACACAATCATAAAAACAAATGAATTAAAGAGAGGGAGAAGAGAAAATGGTATCTATTATTAACGGTCTCAGAAATAACACACAAGGTTTACATGAACTTAATGCTAAAATCACATCAAATTCATGTAGAAAGAAACCACATATAAAGTTTCCCCATTTAAAAAAGTTAGCAAAACCACAATTTTCATGTGTGCTACATTTGTTCCATGTGTGTTTCACACGTGATTTTACCACGACTGCACATGAAGTGAAGACCTCACATAGTTTTTCTGTAAGGGAAAATAGTGTACTAAAACATATAAAAATGTTCATGTACATACTAATCAATTTAAATTTAGGGTTTACATTTTTACGTCCGACAGATCGCATGATTATGACTTTCTTTAAAACCTGTTTTAACACATTTGAATCTGTTTTTAATCATTTTTAATTCTTGTAATCATTTTTATTTCTTTTATTCTTGTTTATGTAAAGCACTTTGAATTTCATTGTGTATGAAATGTGCTATATAAATAAACTTGCTTTGCTTGCCTAATACTAAAAAATAAAATGGCATAAGCTCTGGTGTTGAGTAATGTTGCTTAACTTTTATTGTGTTATTTATTATAATGAGTTAATTATTATTATTATTATTATTAGGTATTATTTATTTAAAATAATGCAATAGTAAAAGCAAGCTACTGTACTTTTGTGTTGATTTGCACTTTTTGTGTTGATTTGTTACTTTTTATTTCCATTAGTGTTCATCACCTCTCTGAATGTGTTATGCTCATCCATGATTTATGCTAGGGGCTGCACGGTGGTGCAGTGGGTAGCACGTTCGCCTCACAGCAAGAAGGTCACTGATTCGAGCCTTGGCTGGGTCAGTTGGCGTTTCTGTGTGGAGTTTGCATGTTCTCCGCGTGGGTTTCCTCCTGGTGCTCCTGTGTCCCCCACAAGTCCAAAGACATGCACTATAGGTAAATTGGGTAAGATAAATTGTCCGTAGTGTATGTGTGTGAATGAGTGTGTATGGATGTTTCCCATTGATGGGCTGCAGCTGGAAGGGCATTCGCTGTGTAAAACATATGCTGGATAAGCTGGCGGGTTATTCCGCTGTGGCGACCCCAGATTAATAAAGGGACTAAGCCGAAAAGAAAATGAATGAATAATTTATGCTCACATTTATATCAATGAGTTATGCAGATCATATGACTTTACATGATGCAATACTATAATAATTTTGCACCATAATTATAACCCTTACCCCAGGTTTCTAATGAACATAAATCATTTTGTTGTAACTGAAATTATTAGGACGGTTCATTCCGCTGTGGCAACCCCAGATTAATAAAGGAACTAAGCAAAATTATTAGTAAGTTACCTTCAATTCATATTTGAAAATAACACACTATAGATATTATAGTGTGCATAAAACACATAAGTGTCTCTATCATGCTATTTTCAAAGTTTATGTTTATCTAAGGTGAAAAAACGTAGTTTTTAATAATATGCATTTCAATTTTCTCACAATCTAAAACTGAATTTCTCTAAGCACCACCTTTTTGAGAGCTTTCTCTGCTCTATTCTATGTTCTACTACATAGAATACTCCCAGCACGCACAGGACATCAACATGACGTTAGATTGACGTTCTACCACAACGTTGTGGGACATTGCATTTTGTTTGGAAATGAAAGTCGACATCAATGTCCACATAGAACAGACGTTGCATTTTGGTTACTTTTCAACACAACCTAAAAACAACAAAATAGTAACAGCTAATGATGTTACAGCTTGATGTTGTGTGGACGTCAACACTATGACGTCTATCAGACGTTGGATTTTGGTTGCCATACCTGATGAATAAATATCAGTATTTTACGGCAATATGATGTTGGTTTAAGATGTTGGCTTGACGTTGGATTTTGGTCACTTACCAACACAACCTAAAATCAACCAAATATCAACGCCATTTTTTGTCGTTAATGAACGTCAAAACAACACTGTTCTTAACTGCTGGCAACCTAAATCTAACCAAATAGGAATGTCTTATATTGTTGTGTGTCTGCTAGGCTTGTTGTAATTGAAATTGGCATTACTATATCTGATTATTTTAGATCCAGTAGCTTGTACACACAGTGATATGAACAGTTATTATGGCATCACTTTTACAGTATCAATTTGATCCCTAGTTCAAACTCAGTACTTTGCAGTAAGAAAATAGCATATTTTTGACATACAGTATCAACAACCTGAAATCCTCCACTTTGATAATCTTTAAAACTTTGCAGACTCTTTATATTGACAAACAGCTACATTACACAATGTAAGAAAGGTAATATCCGGATGAGCATCATTTAGGGGCACTTTAAGTAATCTGATTATGTATACATAATGCATGTTACTTCCAAGTTGTTACTTCCAACACTGATGGACATTTTTTATTTTGATCTATAATTGATTGCTGCAAGTCGGTTTCTTTTCACGTGGCATTAAAAAAAACTTTGCTTCGAGATGTTGTGGCATCCTAAGTGAGCCATTGATCTTGCAGACGGAGTAAATTTGAGGACGAGAAACAGAAACATGTTTGTCAGCATGAATAATATCTACACAGACCATTAAAGAGATCGATAAGAAAATGTTTAAGCACTGTAGAATAATGAAGACCTGTGGATCGATAACAGCACAGGCTCTCTCTCTCTCTTTCTCTGACTTACCTCTCTGCAACTTTGGACATTTTCAATCGATGGCGGTCTAACTGTGCTTGCCAAAACTTGATCTGGAAAGACAATAATGCTAATAGTCAGGGTGAGTTTATGTGGGTGTGTGTGTGTGAAAACTCATGGTAAATACAGCCACTTTTTTCCATGCAGCTGCTGAGAAAGAAGGAAAAAACAGCTTAAAACAGTCAAAACGTGGTGAGTTGGTCTCCCAGTTTGGCTAAGATATTTGAGCTTAAGTATTTATGAAGATTTTAAACAGTTTTGGGAACTTTGTGGATAGAAAACAGATATTGTGGCAATGAATGGAGAATTAACTCATATAGTTCACATAGAATTGGGTAAATCTCAGTCACCTGGCCTAAAGAAGTGGACTAGTGACTGATGCAAGAGTCTACTGACTATAAAATAAAAATGCTGGTTTGAGTTCTGCTCAAACTCTAAATAGTTTACATTGGTGAAACCATACCAGACTTGGTATGATTTATGTTGGTGCCATGACCCGGATGAAAATGAGATCAAGGGGGGTGGGCTTAAGGGTGAAGAGTGCTAATAAACCTTGCTTTAAGTAAAAAGCTAGAGGCTGCAGTTATTAATATCCTTCATGCACCTTTCCCATGCCACTTTCATGACTCGGTATGGAACGGTATAATCGAAGAGGTTAAATTGGTGCCATGACCCAGATGACAGTGGGGTGATTTTAACAGAAAAAAAAAATTTAACCACACTCTCCTGTGATTCAAGAACCAAGCCAGAGGCTGCGGTTATTAATATCCTTCATACACACTTCCTATGCCACTTCCATGACTCGGTATGGAACGGTAGAATCGAAGAGGTTAAATTGGTGCCGTGACCCAGATGAGAGTGGGGTGATTTTAACAGAAAAAAAACTAGAACCACACTCTCCTGTGATTCAAGAACCAAGCTCGAGGCTGTGGTTATTAATATCCTTCATCCACACTTCCCATGCCACTTGCATGACTTGGTATGGAACAATAAAATCGAAAGGGTTCAATTGGTGACGTGACCCAGATGAGAGTGTTGCCATGGGGTAGTGACTTTAACAGAAAAAAAAAAACTTGAACCACACTTTCCTGTGATTCAAGAAAAAATCTAGAGGCTGCAGCTATAAATATCCTTTATGCACACTTTCATGACTCGGTATGGAACAGTAGAAACGAAGAGGTTAAATTGGTGCCGCAACCCAGATGAGAGTGTGGCCATGGGGTAGTGACTTTAACAGAAAAAAAAAACTTGAACCACACTCTCCTGTGATTCAAAAACCAAGCTAGAGGATGTGGTTGATAATTTGCTTCATGCACACTTCCCATGCCGCTTCCATGACTTGGTATGGAGCGGTAGAATCGAAGAGGTTAAATTGGTGCTGTGACCCAGATGAGAGTGTGGCCATGGGGTAGTGACTTTAACAGAAAACAAAAACTTGAACCACACTCTCCTATGATTCAAGAACAAAGCTTGAGGCTGCAGTCTTTAGTTTCCTTCAAGGGCATGTTCCTTGGAATAATTTATCAATTCATTCCTTCATTTTAGTTAAATCAAGTCCACACTGTACTAATTTGTTCCCTCATTTCAGTAAAATCATATCCATTGTACTAGTTGTTTTCCTTAGTTTGTTAATTTGTGGTTACTATTGTATTAAAGAATGGTATGCTTTACTACAACTCTGCCAACATTTTAGTAGTAGACAACAAATGTAGTAATCAATGCTTCAATTCGCTGCAAGAATATCTTCAATAAATAAATTCTAAAAACAGATTTTTTTTCTCAACATCACATGTGAGACTTTATACTTTTTCATCCTGACAAAAGACAGGTAAGACAAACATCATCTTGGCGAGGCTGGGACCAAGACCAACTAACCAGCTGATTTTAAGAGTGACCAGAACAAAAAGGCATTTTAAAATCAGTTAAAACTTATTTAGACAAACACTAAAAAAACTAAACAAAATAGCACCTCCCTGTATAAGAAGCATGTAATTTAAAGTTTCATAAGTAGTAGTTACAGGTTTTACAAAGAAATCATTGGCATAGTACCATAAGTAGAACATCATGAACACTAAATTACTTTTAGCAAAGTAAAATCAGATCAAGTTCAGTCAGGGAATTCTAGATAACATAGACTTATTTTATAGATGTAGTCTGAAAAAAAAACACATCATTATATGGCATGTTTATTGGCTGCTGCTACTTCTGCAGCCAGTGAGATTGCTTGCTCAACATTTTGTTTGATTCAGTTTCACTGGAGCCCCAGTCCATTATCACAGTTCCTCTGTAACCCTTCACCTGTAAGGAGATTTCTCAATCCCTTGTCAATCCCTGTGTCTGCCTACATATCGACAGTAGGAAGTCTGTATTTGTTCTGCAGCAGACAGGTAGTCTGCCAAAACCAAATACATAAAAAGGTTACTATTATGTCCTTTTTTACAAAATGTAATATACAGATGTCCTCAGAATGTGTATTTTATTGTTCAGCTCAAAATCTTTAACAGATTATTTATTATTCTAAGCTGTAAATGCCTCTTTTGTCTTTTTGTTTTTGCCTATACATACACAGAAGCTATCAGACGTTACCTGTTCCTGAAGCTCTTCCTCGGTTGGCTGCTTGGCCTCAGGGGCTGGTGTGTGGGTGGGGCTATGGCTGCGAATGTCGTTCTGAAGGCCGTACACAGACTGTAAAAATTTGAATAAATTACAACCACATTTACATAAATTTACATACAGTAGATTTCTGTGTGATTGCATCGGTGATGAAGGATTTCACATGGACAGTCGTTTGATTGTTGCGGTGAGCGGTTCTTGACCAGTGAGGTGCATGATTTTATGAGGCTCCCTGGATTTATTCAGGACTGATTGGCTGTTATTCTGATGGTTGATTGATTCATCCAACATAAAGGTTCAATGGTGTAATGTGAAAAATCTGTTTTAGTGCTTAGTCACATGATTTAGGACATTAAAAGGTGAAGTTGTTTAATTAAATTCTGAATTAATTTTCATCACCTTTCTTGTCTTGTGAGGATTCTTCATTCTGGATGATTTCTTTATGTCCACTTCTGTTGTGTTCACACACCCCGGCTGAAAAACACACACATAGCACACGCTGTCAAAATAAATGTTAGTTTTCAAGATGACCTATAGTTTATGGATTGGTAAGCAACCATGTTTCATCGACTGTAAACCACCTAAAGCGGTGCACCTCGCCGACATACTCCCCCCTGTTTTGGGAAACCGAGCTGATATTTTAAAAGGCACTGAGCTGTCAATCAAATGCTTTCCTGCTGGTTGGACTCTGTTTTATCTCACACAGGACTCGATGTTTCTACACTCCTGTATAGGATGAACTTTAGCTTGCAGCCTCCAATGTATATCCGTGAGAGGAAGAAAACAGCCTCCAGACACTTTGAGTTCTATAATAATCCCCATCTGAACCCACACTAGCTAAATATGGACAGGAGCTGCAGCATCTCGCTACTGCACATCAACTCGAAAGATCAAGGCAAGTTAGCATGAAATTGCTAATGAGGAGGATCAGCTCAGTGTAATTGAGGGAGAAATTGTGTCTTCCTTCAAAACAAACAGCTCACGTACACTCAAGGCATGAAGCAGTACACATCAGGTGATGTATACACATGGACTGCTACAATATTAACTGTACTGTTTATATACATTTTAAATACTACTTAAGTAGCCTCTGGAGTCAGCAAACATGCCAGTGTATATGCTTGCATTTAGTTCTGATGACAATAAGTTTCAGTTGTCATGTGTGAAATGGAACGTGAAATATATATTGCTATCCCTTATACACTCACCGGCCACTTTATTAGGTACACCTGTCCAACTGCTTGTTAACGCAAATTTCTAATCAGCCAATCACATGGCAGTACCCCCAATGCATTTATGCATGTAGACATGGTCAAGACAATCTGCTGCAGTTCAAACTGAGCATCAGAATAGAGAAGAAAGGTGATTAAAATGACTTTGAACGTGTCATGGTTGTTGGTGCCAGATGGGCTGGTCTGACTTTTTCAGAAACTGCTGATCTACTAGGATTTTCACCCACAACCATCTCTAGGGTTTAAAGAGAATGGTCAGAAAAAGAGAAAATATCCAGAGAGCGGCAGTTCTGTGCGTGCAAAGGCCTTATTGATGCCAGAGGTCAGAGGAGAATGGCCAGACTGGTTCCAGCTGATAGAAAAGCAACAATAACTTAAATAACCACTTGTTACAACCGAGGTATGCAGAAGAGCATCTCATACACAACACGTCCAACCTTGTGGCGGATGGGCTACAGCAGCAGAAGACCACACTGGCTGCCACTCCTGTCAGCTAAGAACAGGAAACGGAGGCTACAATTCGCACAGGCTCACAAAAAAATTGGACAATAGAAGATTGGAAAAACGTTGCCAGGTCTGATGAGTCTTGATTTCTGCTGCGACATTCGAAGGGTAGGGCCAGAATTTGGTGTCAACAACATGAAAGCGTGTGGGGGATGTTTTCTTGGCACACTTTTGGCCCACTAGTACCAATTGAGCATCGTGTCAATGACACAGCCTACCTGAGTATTGTTGCTGACCATGTCTATCCCTTTATGACCACAGTGTGCCCATCTTCTGATGGCTACTTCCAGCAGGACAGTGCGCCATGTCATAAAGCATGAATCATCTCTGGACTAGTTTCTTGACCATGACAATGAGTTCACTGTGCTCAAATGGCCTCCACAGTCACCAGATGTCAATCCAATAGAGCACTTTTTGTATGTGGTGGAACGGGACATTCGCATCATGGATGTGCAGCTGACAAATCTGCAGCAACTGTGTGATACTATCAAGTCAATATGGACCAAAATATATGAGGAATATTTCCAGTACCTTGTTGAATCAATGCCACTGACTATGGCAGTTCTGAAGACAAAAGGGGGTCCAACCCGGTACTAGTAACCTGTACCTAATGAAGTGGCCAGTGAGTGTACCTAAATGTCATGCATAACTATGATGTAATTTCTTGCACCATAGTATAAATATTATATTTTTTTCTTATTTTTTCTTTTCTCAATGTGCTCTGTCTCTTTTTTGCATTAGATGTTTTATTATTTCTTTCCAGGTATATATTTTTAAATTCTTTATTCTAATTTCTAATATGTGCTACTGTATTTATTGTAATTTTATTATTTATAGGGATAATTTAAACTGATATTTAGGGTACAGTGCATTTTACAAAAAAAAAAAAAGTATAATATCTATATTATTTGCAAATTAATACCCACCTCATGTGGAACCCTGAATCTGCATCTCATTTCGGAGTCTGCTATTGTCCACCGGAGGTCGTATTTCGCCCACTTTAAGAGACTTCCTAACTGAATGAATCAAATACGCTGTTTTCCACATAGGCAACCTGGGGTGCTGAAATATAATTGGCTAAACTGACATTGGGCGCGTTAAAGGACCAAAACAAAGACAGATGTTCCGGCACATAAAGGACATTTTCAAAGCAGTATATCTGACTTCAGCATTGTTTTTCAGATAAACATAAATGTTCATTTAGCATGTATCTTAAATATCCTCAAACATATTATGGTATTTTTTGGATGCTTTAGAATAGTCAAAAACTTACATACAGCACCTTTAAATTACCAATTATGCACAAACAATGTGGGACTATTTGATTAACCAAGCCAGTAAAACCATCTTAAATCTTCACAGGGGTTTTCTATAAGTTGTTTCATAAATAAATGCTACAAAACGTTGTCCGGTAATGCAGAAAATATGGTGGACAGCCAATTCAACAGAAATCTAGTTTTATTAAAATACTAAAAGATCCCAAATTTGTATTTTGTATTAACCTGACTACATTAAGATACTAACATTTTAAAAGGACCAGTTTCAAAGGTAGGAAGAGCTCCTCTGGGGACAACTGCACGTTTTCACTTTTTACTTTGTAGAATATCAGCTAGGGAAATGAATGATGTAGGATTTTTGGAATATGGCTAAGCAGGACTTCTGTAGGCCCAGAGGTGATTCCATCAGCTCAAGTGGGCCTTCAACAGTATTGTGTCATTCCTCTGTGAGGTAACAACTTCAAACACCACACAACAACAAAGAATAATTCAGAAGAAGAAAAGAGAATAGCTCCATTGTTCTCTCTCACACACACACGAACACACATACTCACCACTGGTCTGTGCACATCCCAGAAGGCTCTTTCCTGACTGTCCAGTATTTTCCTCTCAATTTTGTCTCTTTTCTTATCGACTCTGTACAGGCAGAACACAAAGCCAAAGCAATTAAAACATTTAACTCGCAAAAGAAAAGGCAAAGCATGCAACGAAGCGTGTAACCGAGCTGAAAAGTCATAAAGCTGCCTAATGTTTTGGCTCACAGAATTGCCTTGAGTTTAAAGGAAAAATCTTGGAAAAACAGCAGAAGTCACTTATAAATTCAAGTTCTGTGAGATCCCAAAACAATTTTAACTGTGTGGTTTATGTCCACAAGACTTTTAAAATCCATTAGCACAGACGTCATAAGAACCGCTTGACAGATATTTCAAGAGATCCAGCTATTAATATTTGAATTCTTGCTGTGTAAAGTCTTAGTCTTCAGACGGGGTGGCAGGCTTTTACAAATGCACAAAATGAAAAACAGCCAGTAAGGAATGGGAAAGACCAGAAATAATCACAATCTGAATGATACATACTTTGCTTGAGCCTCTGCTTGCATAAATATAAACTCCCATTTCCTGGCGAAAGCCCGTTGTAGTCGTGCTAAACTCTCCTGGAAGAAGAAGAGGAAATAACATTTTAAATGGCCAATGTTACAAAAAGATGCTGTTTTATTGTGGAAACTTGTTCCTACAAAAGGATAAAAATGGTAATTGTGAAAAATGAGCATTTCTGACCTTTATTTTACAGAATTGTGAAAGTTTGTATGTAAAACTTTGAGCTGTAATGTCAGAATTGAAAGATGAGCTGTGAGAAATAGTCAAGAATAATAATGAATGAAGAATAAAATCTTAATTGAAATAGAATTACAAACACAGGTCAGAATTGTGACATTTTCAGACTTGAGAAAGAAATCTGGGTTTGCGATGCACAATTATAACCTTTTCTCTAATTGCAAGAAAAAAGTCATGAATATGATATAGAAATTGGTTGTTTTTAATTATTTCATGCCAAAGCTTCTGCTGCAAAATAAAAACTAAATAGCATTGTGGCTTTTTAACCTCACAATTCTGGCTTTTCCCCTCAAAACGTCATACAATTTTTAGTTGGAGTTCTTACTTTTCTCAGAGTTCTGTAAAAGGAGGGAATTTAATCATAACTCAACATCAAAGCAGCTATCATAGCATTATTTATCAATATGTGGACCTTTTTGGATTCTAGGAAACTATGGAAAAAATGTAACCATTGAACCATTGTTGTTGTTTACATCCCTCAAAATGGTCTATATCTCACAATAATTAAAAAAAAAAAGTATTATTATTATGTGTCACGGTGGCGCAGTGGGTAGCACGATCGCCTCACAGCAAGAAGGTCGCTGGTTCGAACCTTAGCTGGGTCAGTTGGCATTTCTGTGTGGAGTTTGCATGTTCTCCCTGTGTTCGCGTGGGTTTCCTCCGGGTTCTCCGGTTTCCGCTACAAGTCCAACGAAATGTGGTATAGGTGAATGTGTGTGAATGGTTGTCTAAAGATGTTTCCCAGTGCTGGGTTGGAAGGGCATCCGCTGCGTAAAACATATACTGGTTAAGGGGCGACCCCAGATTAATAAAGGGACTAAGCCGAAAAGAAAAGGAATGAATGAATTATTATTATTATTTTAGAATTGTGATTTCCTGCAGTTGGAAGTGCCTAGACAATGTGTGGCCCTTGACCACAAAACCAGTCATAGGGTCATGGGAAATTATTTGGCTGAGATACAATTATTTGTAAATCTAGAATCTGAGGGTTAAAAAAAGCTAAATACTGAGAAAATAAGCTTTTAGGTTGTAAACAATAAGTTCTTAACAATGAGTGTATGAGTGTGTGTGTGTGTGTGTATAAATTTATTCTAAGTATAAATTAATTCTTCTAAGTTGTCAAAAATAACAATGCATATTTCTAAACAAAATCACATTTTAAACATATTTTTACAGTACGAAAATATTCATCTTTACTTAATATTCTAATGATTTTTAGCATGAAAAAAAACAATCATTTGGTCTCTATTTATTCGTTTTGTGAGAAGAAAAAAACTGAATTGAGAGATTAAAAGTCATAATTATCTTTTTCAATTATTATTTTATAGAATGTAGAAGCTTGTAAAATTTATCTAAAAAAAAGTTTAAAAAAGAAACACAACTATTACAAGTTTATAGTTCTAAGTTCAATACAAGAAAGATGCTAATAAATCTACATAAACCTACTGGAGAGCTTACATGGATTATGCAAACAAAGTCTGACATTTAAAGCGCGGCTTGAATTAGACTGACTTTCATTTAAAGATTGTCATTATCTCATTATATCCTTAATATCTTCTATCTAATAATGTCTGAAGTACAAGGCTTGAGATGTACATTGTTACAATTAAGAGAGAGAGAGAGAGAGAGAAAGAGAGAGAGGGGGGGGGGATTACTTACAGCTTCATAATCAGCAAGTTCCAGACGTGCTTTGTTCTGCATTGTTCTTTTGCACAAGTACACAGCTGCAGAGAGACACGAGAGGACTGTGAAAAACACACCTCAACAGCCTTTAGGCTTTTCAAATGAGTCCCACTAAAATATTTAGTAAACATTTAACATATTTCACACCAGCTTGTTGTGATTTACACCTGAGTGCCTGAGTGTTGCTTTGTTCTATCTGCAGAATTCAAAACAAGCTTATTTTACAGTACCCGTGGCAGAGTCATGCAAACAACCATGATATAAGAATGATTGCAATTGCATTTATAGATATATTTGTCTGTTGAGTATGATAATGTACAAAATTGCAATGAAAAATAAATGAAAAATAAAAAAAAAAAAATCTCAAACTCTGAAACACTCTACCACGCTCACTCTGCTCTGTTAATAATATCTCAGAATTCAAATCTTTACTTAAAACTTGCTTATTTTCTGAATGCTTCACTTCTGATCTGACAAACTGACCACTTTATTTGATCCACCTGCACTCTGCTTATTTGTCTCTTAGGTCTTGTTTTGTATTTGCAGTTTATTATATTTGACTTCCTGTATGTTTGTGCACCTAATATTGTCTCTACTTATGTCTGCTTGTATTTTCTCTTTTGTTACATTCTTTGTAAAGTGTCCTTTGAGCTCTGGAAAGGCGCTATATAAATAAAATGTATTCTTCTTCTTCTTATTATTATTATTATTATTATTATATCACTTATGAAAGTGTACATTTACTGTACTTATTTTTACTGTATATTGATTGTAAACGTTTTTATATTTTAGATGCTGTATGTATTGCTATACAGTACATTTAAAGTGGATCAATTGTTTTTTATTATTATCCTAAGACAAGAATAGGTGTTTTTCGATAGTTTTAGGACAACTTTGATGAAAGGTTTTGATCCACCTCAAATGTTGACTACTGTAAACTAGTTATGTATTGTGAAAAAATAAATAATAAGGATTTTTATTTATTTTTTAAAAGAAATTAATACTTTCAAAATAAAAACAATCTTTTGAACTCAATTCATCTGAGAATAGTGAAACAATAGGGAATAGTTCCTCCAAAATACACAACTGTTTTCAACATTGATAATAAGACTTATTGAGCAATAAACAATTCTTCACAACCCACTATTTATTTGGTGTTGCTCTGAATATCATTAGTGGGAAAAGGAGCAAAAGTTGTTAGCATCATAAAGCCCAGTAGCATTCATTTTACATAGAAACTGCAGTCCAACGTACTGTATATTTAAGTGTGTTTTTGTCGAGCGGCAACCTCCCGCTCTCCCCTCGTGAAGCTAAAACGGAAGTAACTGAAACTATTCTTCGAAATTCTACTAGGCCTGGCTCCATAATACAGCACATTTCTATTGAGGCCAATGTTAAAATGGCCAACTTTACAGCAAAAAAAAGGTGTTTACAGTGTACAACGATTTTGGTGTATATAGCTAATGTTACCCTTCATGACAACTGTGAGGGGGTGATTTTTTTTTATAACTCATCCGTTTCATTTATATTAAGTTATATTAAGTCTGCATTATTAAAGGCAAAGCCACTTAAGTGACAGCTAGGTCTCGCTGCTCGCTGTCACATCATTCCGGCTGATTAGCCGCTGAACTCGACATATACTGTACCTCTTATTTTTGTTTTATTTTATGTGGCTTTACACAGTTAGTTGCTTTTTGGAATTATTTCGTACAGTTATCAAATAACATGGCATGCTGTGTGCACTTAATTGTGCTCACAAACCATTCAAATGACCTCCATTTCCCAGGTGAGGAAAATTCTTATATATACCATATCTATAAATGTATTTGTTTTAAGATAATTTATCATTTATAATTTTATTTTGAGCTTGAATGCACTCCAGAATCTGACAGATTGATTAGCTGTAGGCTATAGAACAGTCATCTGAAACGTTGTCATACAGTGTTATGCCTGGATTTCTTAAATAGCCTTTTCTTTACTAACACAAACTATATTTGAAGTACTTAAAAGTAGTTAGCATTTTCCTCCTTTAGAAAAACCTCATAAGAACAATGCTTAGTTGCTAACAGTGTTTTTAAAAGACTAAACACTTTATTGATATAGTATACAACCAAGCACATGTGGTCAGAACACAAACGAATCACATATGAAGTGTTAAGCATTTCTCCCAAAGAAATTGCTAGAAGGCGTCTGATCTGTAGCTCCGCTTCTTTGCCCTTTTTTGGCAACCTCCGGTCGGTGCGATGACACGAGAACGAGAACGAGAACGAGTGACGATTGGCCACGCCTACTTGTAGCTTCATTTGCACTCTTCAGAAACCTATGGGTGACATCACGGATACTATGTCCTTATCTTTTACAGTCTTTGGTTTTTGTACAAAATGTAGGCTGAAGCACATATTTCCAATGAGCCTGTGTTGATTTTTTAAATATATTGAAATAAAAAACAGATTTGAATTTGACTTTTGATTTTGAAATTTCACAGTATTACTGTTATTGTATTTTTAATCAATTAACTATGATGAGACTGCTATCAAAATTATCAACTTTTTTCCTACGTTATTAAACTCAAAGTGATTGAAGAAATGAGAGATTTTTTTTCACTGCAAGTTGCCAACATTTTTTATATTAAAGGTAATTAAACCTTTCAGTTCCAGTTGTTGTGCATTTTTTACACTGTTTAATACAGCCTCGTCTCACATAGGAACTAATGAGATTAAAATACAGCTTTACTGGAAACCTAGATATAATTTTGCCGATTGAAGGGATATGAATTTATGCAGCGACAACTTCACACACACACAAACACGCCAGCTAGTAGGATTTGATTAGCTTGCGTTTATATAGACTTGTCTTATTAAAGCACAAACACTCCTAACACTTCATGATCCAGCTGATCTTCAGCCATCTGGAGGATTGCATTAAATACATGTTCATATAGACTCAAAAAGATAGAGATAACAGTTCATACAAACACGTACACATCTACTTACCGTAGTCTGTGTTTTCAGGCTCCCAGCAGTTTGAGGGCCAGAAATACGGAGTCTGACAGAAAAACAAAAACTGTATAATTATTGATTAAAAGTATTTCTAATGCAAAGTGATGCATAAACAGAACATAAACGGACTGTTTTTAGCACACAAACACTGTAAAAAATACTGGGTTCCACACAATACTTTCATGTGTTTCCAACACAAATCGATTAAGTTAACCTAATTAAATTTAAGTGAATTGACCATAAAACTATTAAGAATTGTGTTGTTTCAGATCATTTTAAATATGGAGTTTGAAAAAGCATCAAAAATGATATTTTGAGTGTACATAGTTTGGTTTATATACAAAAACAACTTGCATTTTATTTTATTTGTTTTGTTCTGGAAAATTTTGATCTCAATCAATTCAGTGATTTATAATATAAAGTACTGATTAACTCTAATGAACTAATGCGTGCTGTTTAAGCCTTATCTGCTCTTGCTATATTACATGTTATTAGGCTACTGTATAATTAACTTTAATAACATGCAGTATTTAGCATTCACTGCGCCTTTAAATGTTCTACTGGTTTCTCAAACCAACAAACCTGAAACCTGTAGAATGTGCCGTCGTCTTTAAGAGTGAGCACATGGTCAGAGATGGGGAAGAAGTAGCCATGAGCTGCCATCAGCGTGCCCAGATGAAGAGCCTCCACTAGAGAAACAATTCATAATGTTATTAGTGGCCGGAGTATGAAGTAGCAACCTAATGTCTTATGCCAAGATAATTCATGTTTTGTTTTTTGCCGTAAAATTGGATGCACAGAAGAAAGTGGTACTATAAACTTTAGGGATGATCTTTGTCAGAAAAGTGGATTCTGGACATAAAATATGCATGAACAGGATAAGTTTTTATGTGACATGTTTTTCCTAACATAACAAACTCATAACTAAGAGTTTCTTAAATGTTTTCATTAAGTTTCTCCACAATAGCCTGATAAATCAAATACATACATGCACATGGACAGACAGACAGACAGACAGACAGACAGACAGACAGACAGACAGACAGACAGACAGACAGACAGACAGACAGACAGACAGACAGACAGACAGACAGACAGACAGACAGACAGACAGACAGACAGACAGACAGACAGACAGATAGATAGATAGATAGATAGATAGATAGATAGATAGATAGATAGATACTGTTCATGTAGATTCATATAGACTTTGGTTCTAACTGAATCAACCACTTTGAATAAATTGATTTGAATGAATGATTCAGTGAATCACTCATTACAGGACTTTCTGCCACTTACTAATGGTTTAGTGTCATAATTATTTATCTATGACAAGCCCAAACAAGCTCAAATACAAAAACAAGTCAGTTGTTTCATTGATGTTATTGAAAAAAAAAGAATCACCCAAAATTGTAAGATACCATTTTCAATTTCGTACTTCCCTAATGTCAACAGGGTTAAATAAGTAGGCTATAATAGACTGAGGGTCTTGGCCTCCTCAATAAGAGCAGCATGGAAATAACATTCAACTGAAATGCATTGAAGCAGCACTGCAAAACTCATACCAGAGGGAGTTAAGCATCAATAAATTATTATCTATTAAACTTTTACAATACAGTGTTTACTGCGAGCGCACAAGTAAGAGTACGTGTCTGCGCTGATTACAAATTAATATCTTTGTGCTTTCAAGGGTGCAGTATGCTTTTTGCAGCTGCTGTTGTTTTGATGAGTGTTTCCCACCAGGCATGTTCATAAGGTAAATCCCACTAATCAGCAAAGTGGCAATGAACTGAACAGAGAGACCAAGAACTTTTCAAACTTCCTACTTTACTTAAATCTCTCCACTGTTCCTGGCACTATCCACTGAGTATAGGGATAGTCTTTTCCGGTCTGAGTAAAGAGCCCTCTATCACACACTTATTCTCACACACCTGTCAAATGTGTCAGAGGGAATCTAAAGAACAGGGATACACACCATGCTCAGAACAAAATCAAACCTCACTGCTGTGTGAAGAAAAAAAAAACATTTATTACTAACTACACTGCAAAAAAATGGATTTCTTACTTAGATTTTGTATTTTGTTTCTAGTCCAAATATCTACAAATTCTTAACCCTTGGGTACTGTTCAAATTGACTACCCTTTTGTTATGTTCATGCTTGTTTTTGTCCTATTGACTTCCATCATAACAGCATTTTTTGATTCCAAAGCCATAACACCAAATCATCATGCATTCTTGATTGTTGGTGGTTTTCCCTGTTGGGAAGAGGTAAAACGTTACATTTTTACTGTTGATCGTCAGTTGGCAGCATTAACCCTTTAGATGTTGCAAAAAAGTTTCTGACTCTTATATGGAGTTCTGTAAGGTAAAACAGCAAAGTATAGTGTGCATGCATAAATACACTTACTATGTTTACTACGTTGTGAGAGCTGAGCTGCTCATTTTTTATTTTCTCAGACATATCAAGTTAAGTGTGCAAAGGTCTCTGTCACACTCTCTCTCACACACACTATACTACATATAACTATATAATTTTTATGCAGAAACTAAGGTTTTATCGCTCTGCAACTAATGATCAACATCAAGAAACTGTTAATTTACCTCTTGCCAAAAGGGAAAAACAGCAACAATCACGAATGCATAATTATATGGTGTCATGGATTTGCAATCAAAAAATGTCATTATGATTGGGATCAATGCCTTTTATCTGTTTATTCATGCTCTATAAATTCTAGACACAACCTTATTCAGTAAAGTATTACACTGACTTCACTTTTCTAAAACAAAGCTCAGTAAATTCTATCCCTCGGTTTCCCCCACATGCGACAAATGTAAAGCTGCTGAGGGTACCTTAGCACATCTTGTTCAAATTCAGATGTTTTGGTTAGAAATATTTCAGTTCTTTGCGAAGGTTTATGATTGTGTTTTACTCCCTGAGCACAATGAAATAAATTTTGGCTGGTCAGATTTTCTGAAGACTCTCAACCGAAATGTACAGTTACCTGTTCGGTAAGGTATGATCATAGCTAAAAACAATTATTAAAAAAAATAAAAAGTTATCCTTTGTTTCTGGAAGAAAAATGTTAGGCCTCTTTTTTCTGACTAGCTTCTTGGACTCACCTCCACTTTACATTTGGAAAAAAATAGATATACCACTTCTAGGAAGTTTGGGATCCAGACTTTTTTTTCTAAAACACCATAAAGATTAATAGTGTTGTTTAATTTCTGAAGATTTGTAAGTTTTATTTCTCTCTCTCTTTACATTCATTGCTGTGTCTTTTTGTAGGTCATATATGTTTTGGATGTCACCATTTTCCCTTGTTAAATGCTTTATTTTACATTTTGCACAGATTATTGTTTCATGATGTGTTTGTCTTTCTGTTCCTTGTTTTTCTTTGTCTGCAATATCTATAATAAAAATATTTAAAAAAAAAACAAAAGTCATTATAATGAAAGTCAATGGGGCAAAAACAGCCATGAACATCATGAAAAGGTAGTAAATTTGCCAAGTGTGTATTGTTGAATTTTTGAAAATTTTTCCAAAATATGTGTCAAAGTAAGATTTGTAAGATAAGTTGTATCCAAATAAGGACTTAAAATCACCCCAGAGTGGATGAAAACAGCCCTAACGGCACCTAAGGGTTCAATCAAGAAGCATTTACAAGTCAAGCAAAAAAAAATACTGTCTTGTTTTAAGAAATAATATGCTAAAATGAATTGAGTTTTTTGGCGCTGTAGGTAGTGCTGTCGCCTCACAGCATGAAGGTCGCTGGGTCGCAGGTTTGAACCTCGGCTGGGTCAGTTGGCGTTTCTGTGTGGAGTTTGCATGTTTCCTCCGGGTGCTCCGGTTTCCCCCACAGTCCAAAGACGTGGTACAGGTGAATTGGGTAGACTAAATTGTCCGTAGTGTATGAGTGTGGATGAGTGTATGGATGTTTCCCAAGGATGGGTTGCGGCTGGAAGGGCATCCACTGCGTAAAAATGTGCTGGATAAGTTGGCGGTTCATTCCGCTGTGGCGACCCCAGATTAATAAAGGGACTAAGCTGACAAGAAAATGAATGAATGAATGAATGAATTGAGTTTTTCCTTAAAACAAGCAAAATAATCTGCCAAAGGGGTAAGCAAAATAATTAGGTCAAAAGGAAAATCAAGATTGTTTTTTACTTACCCATTATTTTGCACACCCATTTAACAGCTTTATTGGCTTTCTATCTTTTGCAGAATTAATTATACAATACTTATTCTCACTTTTAAAGCCATTCATAATCTTGCTCCTCCATAACTTACTAATCTTGTTCATATCGCCACACCTTCTCAAGCACAGATCTTCTTCTTCCATCCACCTCACTGTTCCCCCTGTCCGCCTTAATACCATGGGGAGCAGAGCCTTCACCCACTCTGCTCCTCAGCTTTGGAATTCACTTCCTCCTGATCTCCATAATTTAAACTCTCTTTTACGATTTAAATCTAAACTCAAAACACATCTGTTTAGAACAGCCTACTATCTTTAACTCAACTGCACTTTTTAAAATTGTATTGTATTCTATTGACGTTTATTGTCACGATCACCAGCGATCTTCTCCCCATAGATCGCTGGTTAACATGCACATTCACTAATGGACTACAAATCCGCCATCTAATGGACTACATCTCCAAACATGCACTACTCTCACATCACACACAACCGGTTCCATATCATCACTGATTACATCCTACAGCTGAAGCTGCTCAAGAACTGATTACACACAGTACATAAACAGCACACACACTCACTCCAGTTGCCGCGTCTTGTTGTCTTCTCACAGTCACAATTCTAAGCATTTCCTTGTCTTGTTCTTGCCGTGTTTGGACCCTCGTCTTAATTATCTGTTTATCCCTGTCTGCTGCCAGCCTTGTGACCCTCAGCCTTCTATATTGACTACGTTTCTGGATTGCCTTCATACATCTGTTTGCTCCTGTATTGATCATTGCTTGCCTGACCATCCCTTAATAAAAACCTGCATTTGGATCCGCATCCTGTTGTCAGCGTCTATCCCTGGTTACAGATATATTGTGTTTTTATTTAAACTGACTGTCCTTGCTGTCTTGTACGGTGACCTTGAGTGTCAAGAAAGGCATTATTATTATTATTATTATTATTATTATTATTATTATTATTATTATTGTCGGTGCAATAGCTTAGAGGTTAGCACGCCGACATATGGTGCAGTAGGACGTCAGGGCGTCCCGAGTTCGAATCCTGGCTCGAGGACATTTCCCTTCCCTATATATAATATATTATTATTATTATTAATACTCGAAGGTAGATTATTAAAAATTTAGGTAAGAAAAGCATTTTTTTGCAGTGTAGGACCAGTTCTACTCTCACAATACCTCTATGCAATGTCTATAAATGCAATGTAATAAGAATTCAATCAAATTTGTTTCGGATAAATACAATTGAGGTTGAGAACAAATATATTTAAAAAAAAAAAATTATACAGTATGTATATCCTCCTCCTCTTCTGCAATTAAAGCAGTAGCAGAAGATGCTGACATAAGCTGTTTGTCAACATATAATTATGCACAAGCAATCTTGTCAGCAATGATTTAAAGAAAACTTTTATTACCTTGATCTTCGATACAGAGATTCTTCAGCAGCCACTGGACAATATCTGAACCTGGAAAAAAAGATTATTATTGGTCAACATCTCTGGTTTAATTTCCTTTCAAAACAGATAAATGACCTGATCTTTTATTCATAAAATATATTAATTTATTTTCAATATTAATTTCCCCACTGTGTTCTGCTTTTGAGCACTTCAGACCAAATAAATTAAGCCATTATAATTTCGTGGGTGTATTGGTATAATATCAGAGTGTGTTTTAGTACTGTAAAATTTGATTGTTTTTTATGTGACACTGCACAAAAAATGCATCAAAATTATTTATTAAAATTTGCTTAGGATTTGGTAAGTATACATTTGACAATTTTTTTCATAAAAACAGCAGTGGCATTATGTTATAAAATGTCATTTAAAAGGCTAAAATCATTTTAATCCTCTAAGAACCTACATTATATGTATTTAAACTGATGCCGCAAGAAGGGTTAAATAAACAAGCAGAATTCTGTTTCATGGCTGGTAAAAAAATTTCTTCAGTTCTCGGTCACAGGAATAAAAATAAACTCAATTATAAAGCCATAATAAGTAAAAGAAAAAGGAGCCAAACCGCAGCCCAGATAAACAGCAGAACCGCTGCTTTCATCTAGAGTCTTTGTGTCAACAGCTTATTGTCTAATATTTTCATTTGACATTATCTATCCTACATAAACACTAGCTTTCATTTTCTTTAGTCTTTTTTATCCTTCATCTCCATTACATCTACACTTTTTAATCCACAATTTTCTATAACTACGGGTGTTTCTTCAGTTTGTCTCTCTCAGATTAATCCTTCTCTCTTTCACTTTTTCTCTCTCTCTCTCTTTCTCTCTCTCTCTCTCTCCTGTCTCTCCTGTCTCTCTCTTTTCAAGAAGCAGTGTTATAAACTCTATTTTAGATAAGTACAGAGGGTCTGGATGCTCTGAAGAGGATCTCCGTGTCAGCAGAGCTCCACTCAAGTATTTTGTGGATTAACAGAATGCCATAATCTTCACCTCTGCACCCATTTTTCTGTCTGACTCTGAAAGTCGACCAAGAAGTCAACACCATAAACTAGTTCCTTGCATATCCACCCACAATACATGAATGGCTGCAGTGTGGTATCTATTTTTTCATTTCTACCAGAAGTGTCATAATTCCTGTTGAGGAATGTCAAAGGGCAGAGGAATTTTGTTGCATACACTATACAAAAGTCTTGTTATCGATCTTAGTTGTAAAAACAAAAAATAATAACTTGACGTCTAGTTGATCAGTTGGAAAAGTGGCAGAAGGTAAATTTTTCAGATGAGTCATCTGTTGAACTGCATCCCAAACATCACAGATACGGCAGAAAACCTATTGTAACCTGCATGGACCCAAGATTCTCAAAGAAATCAGTCAAGTTTGGTGGAGAAAAAATGATGGTTTGGTGTTACATTCAGTATGGGGGCGTGCGAGAAATCTGCAAAGTGGATGGCAACATCAACAGCCTGAGGTAAAAAAGACATTTGTTCTGCCCATTAAATTACAAACCACAGGAGAGGGCAAATTCTTCAGTGACTCTCCTACTCATACTTCTGGCTCCACATCAATGTTCATGAACGTAAAGAAGATCAAAGTGCTCCAGGATTGGCCAGCCCAGTCACCAGACATAAACATTAAGTGTCCTGCAAGAACACTTTCTTTCCTATTCGAGATGACTTCATTAATAAGTTCTTTGAGTCATTGCAGAGATGTATGGATACAGTCCTCCAAGCTCATAGGAGTCATACACAATATTAATTCTTTTTCCACTGCACCATGACTTTATGTTCTACACAGTACATAAGTGACAAGACTTACTGTATGTCTAAGCAAAGTCAGACCTTGTCCTAAATAAATAATTAAAAAATCAAGGCATGATCATATTTTATTTTGGTAAAATAAGCGTAATCTAGAGGCCTTTGTTTGTCTTTGATATAAGCCACTTCTGATACCAAATAATTAACAAGAAGGCAAGTTATTATTTGTTGTTCCTAAAACATGGATAGGCGACAAGGCTTTTGTCAGGTAGTGTATGCTTTTTAATCCATTTAATCCCTTTAAAGACAACTATGAATATGCTATTGTTATACTCACATACACTGTTATTCTATACAAAAATAAAACTGAGTGTGAGTAAATATGCATTTTAAAAAAGAATAATTAAGGATCTGCAAAATGCTCAAATTCTGTGTGTTTTGTTTAATTTGTGATGCATTGTGTTCAGTGTTTTCAACCTGCTCACTGCTGAATTAATAGACTGCGAACAGCTTCTTCTGAGAAATATCTTTCTGAGTTCCCCTTCACTGGCCAATCAAATCCAGCATTCCAGAAATATGCACAGAGCCCCTTCTGCCTCAGCCAATCGGCAGTAAGAGGCGTGTCCCCAGAGACAACAGGAGCCAAGAGCGTTTTTCAAGCACAGAGAGGCAGAGACTGGGGTGTTGGAGCTTAAAGCTGGCCTTTTAATGAATCCTCTGGGGGAACCGCAGTCACAGGAACCAAGAAATAGCCTTCTGAGAATTTCTCTCTCGCTTTCACCTTTTTAATTCTGCTTTTAGAAAATGGATAATGGCACATAACACTTAAACTCCCATTTCAGTCTACTTTCACAATCATTAGCGAATAAAAATCTTGCATTTTAATTATTCAAATTAATCTATTATAATTGACTGAGTAATTCATTCATTGAGACTATTTTCCTGCTTACTGTAGTTGTTAAAATGCCCCTATATGATGTTTCTTTTACAAAAAATATCCATGTGTAGTGTAATATAACTATTTGTCAATGTAAAAGGTCTGCAGAGTTTCAAAGATAAAAGTGGATCATAAATGGAGTTATTATATATGACATTTTAATCAGATTTTTTGACACCCAGACACTGTATATAGCTGAGGCGATGTGAGCTGATGTGAAATTAAATCCACTTCCAACGAATGAGGTATCGGGTTTGAATAGACACTTTAAAACTGAGGCCATAATCGATGTGGATGCATTTATACTGGCACAAAACATCTCATCTTTTACTCGCATTTGAATTTGTTGGACACAAACATCTGCTTTTCATATCCGTTCTAACTCTTAAAAAAGTGTTTTTGAAGGCAGACACATCCAATATCTGGACATCTGCCCTACGTCTAAATACATATCCAAGTGCCTTTTGGAGTTCTACATCATCACAATGTGAAGGGAGAACATTTGCACACAAAGATAGCTGTCTAACAATGTATTATGAAGCAAATGCACATGTATGCATTACACTATTGTTAAGGTGCAACCATTCTGTCAAGGTACAACTCAACATTAAATGATTTTATTAGCATGGCCAGTCGAAACCCGAAGGTCAGTAATGTCGATCTGTAAAGCGATCACCAACAGAATAATGTCTAATAAGTAATTCCTTCCTTTATTGAGACTATTTTCTTGCTTACTGTAGTTGTTCAAATGCCCCTATATGATGTTTTTACTGAAATTATCCATGTACTGTAGGGTAAAATAGCTATTTGTCAATGAAAAAGGTCTGCAGAGATTTAAAGATAAACGTTCATCATAATTGGAGTTATTATGACATTTTTTTCAGGTGTTTTGACACCCAGACACTGTATTTGTAGCTGAGTCCTGCTACACTGTAAAAAGTCATTCTGTGGCCTTGTAGATTTCATTAATATTAATATGTACATTTTATTTAATAAAATTAATTTCCTGATTTTAGGGCATTTTTTGACTTTGGAATTAATAAAAAATGTCTGTAATAAAATCTAATCAATTACATTATAAAAATTTTGGTTATTAGTTTTGAATAATTTCAAAAGGAGAAAATATTAATTAAATCCAACGTGATTAAAATGAGCATTTTCAAATTAGACAGGGGCACAATGTCAGTTGTTTAGCCGAGGAAACGCTGCCCTTGCCGGATACACGAGTGATGAGTGCCCATCATGACCTGGAGGTGGACGTCTCCGCAATTGTAAATCAGTCTGGCCTCTAACCATTTACTGGAATCTTCTAGAAATACTTTTTTCTGCTTTGCGTTACTGTGCGTTTTTGTTCTGTTGATGTAATTCCCTTAAACTGAGTGCGTCAATGTCCGGCCAATATCAAACTTAAAACCAACTTTACTGAGCTAGGAGGTGATTGGATTTCTAAAGAATTACCTAGTTCACGCTCGTGGGCTTGTGCAGCTTCACAAAGCAGCTGAGGAACAGACTTCACCATGTATATGCTGCCATATGTCCCAAAAAGTCCTAGCTGCAGCCGTGACGACAAAATCTAATACCCTTCTTGCAGCAATGGCCGCCATGCATGGGCGTGGCCAGGCCAGAGTGCATTTTCAATTTCACATCAGCTTTCATTCGTCGCGATGTATTAAATGAAAATGGATTCTTTTTTTTTCATTTTGCAGCAAACATTGCACATATGCTTGGAAAATGGTAACTGAAATACAGAAATACATTACCATTTAACATATTGCATTATCATTTTGTGTATTACATTTCAAAATGAATTTTGCTACAAACATTCCACGGTGTTATGCTGAAAATGTAAACCTGAGTTTCCTAGTCGTGAGTGTAAATGCATTTAGGACAAATAACATTTAAATGATCATTTTGCTACAGTTTCTGCTTGTACTTTATACACATCTAATTCAGTTTGTGTATTGCATTTACAATTTAATTTTGCAACTTTTAAAGCATTAAAATGAGGATACAATTTACATTTTAAAACCGTGTTTGAAATGAGAAATGCAAATGATGTAATTTCATTTTCATTCTGCACCAAACATTGCACATATGTCTTGGAAAATGCAAATTGCAATACAGAAATACATTGCCATTTAACATATTGCATTGCCATTTTGCATATTGCACTTCAAAATGAATTATGTTACTCATATGCTTCCATAAGTCGAAACCCGAAGGTTAGTAATGTGGATTTGAAAAGCGATTACCAACAGAATAATGTCTGCAGACTGCTTACTGTTGGTAAAATGCCCCAAAATGATGTTTTTTACCGAAATTATCCATATACTGTAGTGTAATATAGCTAATTGTCAGTGTAAAACATCTGCAGAGATTTAAAGATAAAAGTGCATCATAAATGGAGTTATTATATTTGAATTTTTTTTATCAGATGTTTTGACACCCAGACACTGTATTTGTATAGCTGAGGCCTGCTAGTGTTTAGTTTCTGTTAGTTGTCTGTAATGTGAAACTAAATCCACCTCCAAAGGATACTCTAAAACTTGAATAGACACTCTAAAACAATTTGTTGGACACATGTAAACACAAATATCTGATTTTTCACATCCATTCTGAGCCATTAAAAATGTGTTTTTGAAATCAGACACATTAAATATCTGGACATCCAACCTGTCTAAATACATATCCAATTCCCTTTTGGAATTCTACGTCACCACAATGTGAGGGGAGAACGTTTGCACACAAAGATAACTTTCTAATATTGTATTATGAAGCAATGCACATAACCATTCAACATTTAATTACATAAATAATTTAGTTAACATGGCCAATCAAAACCCAAAGATCAGTAATGTCAATTTGTAAAGCAATCACCAACAGAATAATGTCATACAGGGATTAATGCAGACACAAATATTGGATACCAGTATTTTCTAAATATAATGCAAACAGATGAGACAAAAAAGATCAAAAGATCAGATCTGTGCAGACTTGAAGTGCAAATTCAGCCTGTATTTACAAGTGAAGTGTAAGCTTCTGAAGCTGAAATTCAGAAATGATAATGAATGTTTCATTATTGGCATACAGTGTATGCAGTAGACCAGGGGTGTCAAACTCAATTCCTCAAGGGCCGCAACCCTGCTTCAACACATTTATCTAAATTAGTTTGATCGGGTGTGTTTAATTAGGGTTGGAACTAAACTATGCAGAGCTATGAGTTTGAAACCTGTGCAGTAGACCAATCACAACAGACTGGCCCAATTGACCAATCAGAGCAGAGTAGAGTCTTGGAAAGGCGTGGCTTAGGAGAGACTGAATACTTATGCTGTATTTGAAATTGCCTCCTATACCCTCCTTCACTATTCCCTACATTAATCCACTAATATAGTCCATAGTGAGTGAATTCGAACACTCGAGATGCCATCTTGTTTGAGTTTTGCTGGTTGATAAATCCCTCAGAAGAATTCGATTTTCAACTTCTTGGTCAGAGTGATCAAACTCCAGTGCACAAACTCTCATGGTGCATTATGGGGATTTTCTAGCTGTATAGTGTACATGGGTTGTATACTTGTTATTGCTGTGCATTGTGGGATTGATTGAGTGCACTTCATAATGTCTACTATGAATTCAGACACCAAAAAAGATAGCTATTCCCCCAAATAGTGCTTTACTTGAGGGTATAGGGAGGGTGATTTTGGATAAAGCCTTAGTTTTAGACAGCGCTGTCGAGTGTATTATATAAAAGAAATGCAAGTATATTTTGACCATTGATGATTATAAAAAAATACTGTATGATACCTCTAAAAAATTGCATATGATGGGACTTAAAAAGAATATTCAGGGTTACTGGGGGGTAATTTAAAATATTCAGGGTTCAGGGTTAATGACCTCAAACCGAATGCCACAAACAATCTTTTCAACTCATCCCATCTTTGTGAAAATTAACTATGCAATTATGGTCTGTGGTAATTGACAACATTCCACTGATATGGTCCATTATCATTAGCATGCAAATATTCCATTAGCTGAATTTATAATGACTGTTTGTGGCTGTTAGAATGAAATCTGTACAAATATAGGAGTCAGATCTGCTAAAAACAACCAATTGAAACACTGTCCTCTGCACCCAGAATGTATTGAGCTGCTCAATCAGAGCAATGCAGGCCAGAGAGCTTTGATAGAGATCAGGCCATCAGCAGAGATCAGTCCATGAGGGCTTTATTCTGGCGCTGCACTACACAGTTCTGGCTGAGGTTTCATTGTGCTGCTCTTCAGGCTTGCTGTGGGGCACTGGCTCCTGCTAAAGACTACTTTTGTCAGTGCAGGCTTGGAACTGCAGTGTGTATAAAACAGATGTAGGAGATTTACCAGAGAAGACACTGGGAATCTTGGACAGGAAACTCTTGACTGTACGGATAGGTATGCCGTTCTTTTCATCCTGCATCCTGGCAATCACATCCTCCATCTGACAGAGAAAAAGAGAGACAGACACAAAATCAATGTAAAACATATGTAGATTTAATACTGCTGCAACACAAGATAGAACCAATGGGACTGAAGTCAGTGTCAATGTTCTATGAGTAATATGATGATATTCTGATTAAGTTAAGTCATAGATATATACACTAGATATCACATAAGGACCCTGAGCATGCGTCAATAGCGCCGCCACATTTGTACAGTGCCCCAGGACAAATGTCAGTCAACCGCACTAGTCAAGACCAAAGCCAATGTGAAGATGCTGGACTTAGCGCTGTGTACGGATGTAGTAACCAGCAAACAAAGAAAACAAAGCATAAAGGCAGAACATTTCATAGGTAAGGTTTTGTTTTTTATGTTTTACGAACTTTTGTGCTAAACAAGTAACGTTACTGATGCATTCACCATAAGGCAAAGTAGCACGAACTAGCACTAAATTCTGGGCTTATGCTAGTTTTGCTGAATAAAATAAGCAAACAGTGTGAATGAAATATGACAACAAGATGCTGCGGTGCCAGAAACTTGTTTTATTGTCGGCTAAGTGAACGAGTCGTTCATAACGGGGATTTGTTCACAAACGAATCGCTCCCTCCATTAAAATGAGAAGTGAAAGCGGGAAAGGGGGTGTGTTTTAGGACTTTAGGATTAGATCAAATTTAACAGGGAGGAAAGATGATACATTTGCATGTACACAAACACATGCTCTTTGTCGGCATTGCCTGTGCGGTCACTTATCCATCGATGTAGATAAGTGATGTAAAATTATAATTTTCGTAATATAAAAAAATATTTGCATACTGAAGACCAGGAAAACTCCCGATCATAGATATATGTGTATATATCTGGCTCCAGATGGTCAGTCCTCCACTGCACCTTGGTCCACATTCATTTCAAAGGAGCGCTACCCTGTACTAAAATGGCAGCTCTATTGACGCACTACTTCCAATAGACAACAACAGGGTAGGCAACATCTAATGTAAATATTTATGAAGTTAAATTATTTATTTAAAATAATTCATACACAATGCAAATTTTAAAAGAGTATGAAGCTCACAAGCAAACAACTCTTGTTATAGTTTCTAATTTTAAATTATTATTAATTAAATTATTATTAAGTATTATTATTCAATTATTATTAATTAAAGGTGCAGTATGTAAATTTAAAACCCAGTGGTTGAACTAGGTATTGCATGCCTGGTTCAAAACACATGCAAGCGCAGGTTGCCAGATTGATGACATAAACACAAGTGAGTCTGACTATTGAGCCGATATAGGCTGATTTAAGTTGTGTTCTAAGTAAAAGCAACGGCATGCCATAGAATTAATATTTTCCATATTAAACGTTTACTATTGTCCTAACCAACAGGTTTTTGTCCTAACCAACAGCTGAAATTTATATTTTAGAAACGGCTTCTGTTTCTTGCAGCTGAACAACAGGTTAAAATGACAATGATCATTAAATGCTAATAAAACTTGTTTGATTTTACATGACATCTTTTGCCATACTACTGAAAGCAGCAGCAGATAGTTACCTCAGATCTATAGAATAAATCATTTGAAATTGAACTTTAGATCTGTGACAACTGTGAACTTGTGCAAGCTAACACATATCAGTGATTCAGCATGTACATTTAATAATGTTAAAGAGGTTTAATATGTATTCATTAGATTATAAACCTTTTACCATTTCGCTGGAGTGCAGTGAGTGCACTATTCTGTGCTTCTAAATGGCTGTATTTAAACTTCTGTCATGTTTCTTCTGGTGCAAACAACCAAATTGCTTATCACTGCGTATCTGGTCATGTAGCTTGTTGTTAGAGCACTGGGTTACAATGTAACCTGCTCACCTAATGTTTACGTTCGTAATTTTTATATTATTTGATAATAATAACCACCTCATGTGGAACTCTGAATCTGTGACTGATTTTGGAGGCTGTTACTGTCCACCGGAGGTCGAATTTCAGTCACAGACACATACTTTGAGAGCCTTTCTGACTGAGTGAATGATATATGCGGTTTTCCACCAACCCAAGGTGCTAAAATATAATTGGCTAAACTGGAAATGGGCAGGTTAAATGACCAAAACAAAGACAGCATTCCGGCATGTAACGCACATTTTCAAAGCAGAATATCTGACTTCAGCATTGTTTTTCAGATAAACAAGAATATTCACTTGACATGTTTCTTAAATATCTGCAAACATATTAGGTATTTGTATGCTTTAAAAGAGTCAAAAACTTACATACAGCACCTTTAAATAAATAAACAAATAATAATTTTTTTTTTTAATTCTTCAAAGTATTTAAATTAGATTTATTTACTAGATTTACTAATTGAGAGTTGTTTATTAGATGTATTTATTTTTAAATGGATGGATAGATCTTTTGGACCTCACCAAACCATAATATAATATAATATAATATAATATAATATAATATAATATAATATAATATAATATAATATAATATAATATAATATAATATAATATAATATAATATGACATAATATAATATAATATAAAATAGTATAATATAATATAATATAACACAACATAAAATAATATAACATAATATAATATAATATAATATAATATAATATAATATAATATAATATAATATAATATAATATAATATAATATAATATAATATAATATAATATAATATCTTTGCTTTATTCAAACAAATAATTCAAACCAAATCTGAACCCAAACACCCTAAATAACACAGCCAATCACAGCAAATTGTGATTCCGCAGAGACCCGTGTTAAAAACCTATGGGATGCTTGTCTAAAAGCTCAACTCAGCCTTTGTAAATAAAGTCATTGGATATAACAACCCTATTTATTAGATGAAGAGAGACCTTGAGCAAAGCGAGAGCGATCACGTCACCCGCTCATTGATCCGCTGACATTTGGACTGTTCTCCGAGACGCTCCAAGAGTCTGAGTTAACAAGGGGGGCATCACTAGAGACCCACACTTTGAACATGTGACCCAATCACTTTACTGCTGCCAGTGACATCACTCCAGCACAGGACCACGTTTAATTCAGGTCAACAACACGCACCCTGGAGATATACACCACATATGGAGGTGTGTGTGCCATGTGTGTGTGCTCAACGTGTCGTGAAACTATATGAGCTTGTACCTGTGAGTGTTTAGAGAGAGAGAGAGAGAGAAAGAGAGAGAGGAAGAGGACGAGAGAGAAAGAGAGTTGTTACAGTCGCCTCAAGGGAAGGCCCAGTGAACATGCAGAATTACATCAGTGAGCGTTCCTTGAGGCTGTAATGCCATTACAGAGAATCCTAACAGAAAACCTTATTATGGCAAGTCACTGTTGGAATAAAACTTGGAATAAAATGAAAGTGGACGCCATGCCTATTTTCAGAATCTAAAATAAATCGGTGAAATTTCAGCTCCAGAAACCCCATAGATCATGTATTATAGTTTTCTGTATACTATAGAAAGTATACTGTAGTTTTGTGTTTGTCCCTTTAAATGCAAATGAGTTGCTGTTTTTTTAAAAATAGCATTTACATGCTATTCTGACACTCCAGAAACAACAAAACAAGAAAGTCTCACACAAGCAAAACAAACAGAATGACCAATAGCAGGCAGCCAGCTCTCTGCAACTCTCAGATGGTCACCCACTGAAGCTAAGCAGCCTGGTCAGTACCTGGATGGGAGACCACAAGGTAAAGCTGGGTTGCTGTCAGAAGTGGTGTTAGTGAGACCAGCAGGGGGCGCTCAACCTGCAGTCTGTGTGGTTCCTAACGCCCCAGTTTATTGATGGAGACTACTGCTCAGTGAGTGCTGTCTTTCGGATGAGACGTTAAACCGAGGTCGTGCCTCTCTGCGTTTGTTAAAATTCCCAGGATGTCCTTTGAAAAGAAAAGGGGTTTAACCCCAGCATCCTGGCCAAATTTGCCCACTGGCCTCTGTCCATCATGGCCTCCTAACCATCCCCATACCATAATTGGCTTAATCACTCTGTCTCCTCACCACCAATCAGCTGGTGTGTGATAAGTGGTCTGGTGCAATATGGCTGCCGTCGCATTATCCAGGTTGATTCTGGACACTGGTGGTGGATGAGGAGATTCCCCCCAATGTGTAAAACACTTTGAGTGTCCAGAAAAGCGCTATATAAATGTAAGCAATTATTAGTGGATTACAGCCTTCAAACCAGAGTTATTGATGGGGAAGAAGAACTTCAAACTTCTAGACTGAACCAGGATGATTCTGAATGCTTAGTGGTCATATGTATTTAATTGTTGTACAATGGTTAATAAACTCATTGACTAGCATGTTACTGCTCTGCTCCAATGTGCTGCCTTTGCAAATAAACTAAGGATGTACCAAATCTTCAGCCACGGAAAAATATATTTTGGTATTTTGGCTGAAATAGAAAAATGCTCAATAATGAGAAACAAAAAAGGCTATGCTGCTCCACAGAAACCAGAAGTGTTCAGCATGCTAGTGACACTCTACCTCTAGCCACAGGTACCGTGCAGTCTTAAGTGGCTTTCATACCAGACTTGGGAAGCACTACACTATGAAATCTATTCATTTTAGAAGAGCTCATTGATTAGGGTTAGGGCATGCACTCATGTAATTGTATACAGTACATATCTATGCATGAACCACTCATGCTCACCGGGAAAAGGAAAAACCACTTAAATAATCCACTGGCAGGATATTTCTACTTTTTTTATGCCTCTCGAGTCATTCACTGTCAATAAAATTTTACTGTGACTAAAATGTTGCTATTTTTCTTACAAATGACAGACAATTGACATATTTCTTGCAAAAAGTGTTACAAAATGACTTTATATTATTTCATAAAATAATAAATAATTACAATGTTTCGATTTTCAGCCAAGTGCATCTAGAATTTTTTTTTGTTTAAATTCAGCCCAGAGTATTCATTTCAGTGCATCCCTAACATAAACATCACATTATCAGTTTGTTTCTCTTGTCTTTACAGAAAATGTAAAAAGTACACTACCGGTCAAAGAATTGGGATCAGTTTTACTTTATTTACACTCATTCATTTTCTTTTTGGCTTAGTCCCCTTTATAAATCTGGGGTCGCCACAGTGGAATTAACCGCCAACTTAACCAGCCCATGTTTCACGCAGCGGATGCCCTTCCAGCTGCAACCCATCACTGGGAAACACTCATACACTCTCATTCACACAATTACACAGACAATTTTAGCTTAACTAATTCACCTGAATTGGGGGAACTGTGGGGGAAACTGGAGCACCCGGAGGAAACCCACACGAACACGGGGAGACCATGCAAACTCCACACAGAAAGGCCAACTGACCCAGCCGAGGCTCAAATCAGGGACCTTCTTGCTGTGAGGCGACAGCACTACCTACTGCGCCACTGCGTCACCCACTTTATTTTCATGTTTTTTTTTAAAGAAAATTATTCTGTTCATTAAGGCGCCATTTATTAAATGTAAAACATTTTTTTTATATTTATAAAAATTTTAAAAACTGCTTTCTTATTGTATGTAGTTTCAAATGAAATTATTACTCCAGTCATTATTGCTTTTAATAATAATAATATTTTTCCCAGTGATGGGTTGCAGCTGGAAGGGCATCCGCTGCGTAAAACATAAGTTGGCGGTTCATTCCGCTGTGGCGACCCCTGATTAATAAAGGGACTAAGCCGATAAGAAAATGAATGAATAATAATATTATTAATAATAATAGCAATAATAATAATTAATATGAGAGTGGTTTCTGAAGGATCATGCGACTGAAGACTGGAGTAATGAAGCTAAAAAATTCATCATTAAAATCACTGGAATAAATTAATTAATTAAATGATAAACTACTTTTGAACAGTTATTTTATAGTGCAATATAACCTCACAATTTTACAATTTATACTGTATTTTTGATTAAATAAATGCAGTCTTGGAAAGTAAGATAAGCTTATTTTAAAACATTTTAAAAACTTTGACTGGTAGTGTACATCTTCTCACTATACAGTACAGTGAATAATAAATGTATGTTTGTAAATTACAGTGACAGTGAACATTTTGGGGATTAAAATAATGGCTCTGGTCTCTGTAAATAGAGTCTAAGAAAAGCGTCATTTTATTCACATTAGCCGTGGGTGGAAACATGCAGATAAAGGGGTGGAAATTATATAATAAGATCACCTTCCTACGTCACTAGAGGAGTGAAATCTGAACAGCGTGTTTTTCCGCATGCCTGTAGGTTTGCTTGTTTTTTTTTCCACATTTTGTGGGTTGGTAGATGCACCTGGGACCTGATTAGGGCACTCAAACATGGAAAAAAATACACTTTCATATGTCCTCTCTATAATTATCACCATACTTCTAATGTAATTACATTAAGAATTACAAACATTTCTTTTTCTAAAATGTTGATTAAATATGCAAAAGAGAATGTGTTTCTAGCATAAAAATCTGAATATGATGTCAGAATAAAATTCTTGCTTAATATTTGTGACATATTAGAGTCAAATGTTTTACTCAATTTTTACTCTATAATTCAGAAAATAAAACAAACAGAATAAAAAAATGACTAAGTGCAACAAGATACACTTAAAATCTATATTTTGGGTGTTTTCTTCACATTGGTCTGAAAAACCCCTCATGAAAAGCCAAACAAAAAACAAAAAAATGACAGGTGCATGAATAAACAGTGTTTCTGCATGCAGTGTCTCGCCTAAAAATTCCCAGTACTTTGACTCCAGAAATAGCTTTTTTTGTAATATCTTGAGATGAAATGCTTCTGATGGCAGTTAGTAACCACCTACAGTGCACACGCACTCACTGAGGGAGACCGAATCACACATACACTTTGTCGACAATGCAGAACAGGCTGGTGGGCAAACACTGAAGTGCTAATTTAAGGTAATGAGGGATCTGAGCATTCAGCTCACACTGACGATGCTAATAGAAACATTTTAGAGAGAAAGTTGGAGAGAGATAAAGATGAGCACATCTCAGCTGTATGGTGCAATGATGTGTGATGAAATGAAGTCCCAGAAGCCTCGCTGGCATCAGTTGTACTACCGCATTCAGTCTGTGGATAGGAATTCATGGTAACCAATGCAGAGATTCATGGGTAAATTCAAATGATGAGTCTGCTTTAAAGGGTTGCGAAACACATTTTTTGACAGCCATATTTCTGTCCTACATTGATAAAAACACTATTAGGAGAAATATATTTCACTAAAAAGTGAAAATTGGTTGTTTTTGCATTCTTTAGAGCAAATTCGTTCTTCCAGTTTAAAAAAAAATTTTGAAGCAACGTCACGGTGATGAGATCATTGTGTAAATTCCAGCATGGTGATTGGCTGTCTGTACCGGCCGGTACAAAGTGACGTCATTGAGTTTTCAGCACATCTGTTTATTAATTAACGAGAAAGACTTGGTTCAAACCAATCAGTGCGCTCTATTGTAAACGAGACGCAACTTCATTAATTTGCATGATATAGCTTCGCATGATAGATTTGCATGAACACCTTTTACAGTGTTCAGTGAGACGTCACGCTGTGTTGCCAACCGTAATGAAGGTTTTGTTTCCATTTCCCCGGTATGAGGGCACAGCTTGTGTGTGGACCCACATGTGTGGATTACAGTGGTCTGCTAACACGCGACAAAAATATGTGTGTAAGGAACATTTTTACCCGAGAGCTTTTCAAATCTGCAAATGGTGAAATCCGGATTCGCCACTCGTCTTCTTTCAAAAAAGACGCAGTTTCAGTTGGTGTTGATTTTCCTGTCTCTACGGATTTTGTAAGTGTGTGATCAATGTTCTTTGTTTATGTTTATTCAGATGGCAAATTTATTCAGCAGTACTCAGTTTCAGTTTTTAAAGACACCTTAGTCAAAATGATTTAGTTACTAAGTTTACAGTCATATCACTACAATATTATGGACTGAAAATCCTCCACTTCCACACAGCTCTTAGATCCGCTGTAATTGCTACTCTGCGAATCACTGTCTATCTCCCCTGCATCTGTGTTGGTGTTGCTGCAGTACACGTAATCAAACACCCCTTTTCATGCAAACCCTTCCCTTTTTTGCCACTCGACACTTCCACCTGAACAAAGCTGGACTCACCCACTTTTCTGACTTTTTTCAAACAAGAGGTGTGAAAACACCCTACTGAGATGGGTGTGTGTGCGTGTGTGTGTGGGGGGGGGGGGGGTCTTATGATTTTCTTTATTCTGTTGAACACAAAATAAGTCATTTTTTAAAAATGTTAGAAGACTGTAACCACTGACCTCAATAATGGGAAAAACAATACTTTTTGTTTCCAACATTTTCAGAAATACCTTATTTTAGTGTTCAACAGAAGAAAGAAACTCAAACAGGTTTGTGACAAGTAAAGGTTGAGTAAATGATGACAATATTCAGTTTTGAGTGAACTATCTCTTTTACTTATTATTTAAACTCAAATTAACTACATTTTCCCAGTGACGGCTGGAAGGGCATCCGCTGTGTAAAATATGTGCTGGATAAGTTGGTGGTTCATTCCGCTGTGGCGACCCCGGATTAATAAAGGGACTAAGTCGAAAAGAAAGTGAATGAAATTAACTACATGTGTGGAGGAAGCAAGATTGCCAGCAAATGGCAAAATTCACTACATTGCCAATGTATACTGTTGTTTTTGTGAATAAAATATTTAATTATACACTTCAAAAACTTGTTTGGGTCAAATATAGACAATCATATTTTTTATTATTATTTTGAATTAAACTTTGAACCCAAAGATTAGATTTTGTAGTGTTTTGCCCAAATTTGGGTTGAAACAACCCACTATTCTTACAGTGATTGTAGAGTTTTTACATTAATCAAGTTAACCACATAAACAAATAGCTACAGACAAAATACTTTTGACAAGACAAGATAATAAAGATCTTACATTATTGTCCAATTGGTGTTCTAAAAGAATAATACTTCTATTCAATAATTTATTCAATTTTATTTAGTAATGTGCACAGATTGGCTGTGCTGATTGTTAATTCAGTCATAAAGGTGGTAATTAGAAGTTGAATTGTTCTAGCAATACAAAAGAAATCACTGATTACAGAATGAACATGTTGATCAGTGTAAATGACTTATTAATAACCAGTCCTAGTATAACAAACAGCATACCTAGTAGAACACACACACGCACACGCACACGCACACACACACACACACAAAACAGAATGTCCTCTAGCTGTATATCTCCAGGGATCACATCTGTGGTTGCAGCCAATCACAGAACAGACTGATAAAAACCAATAAGATCAGCTGTCCAGAACAAAGATATCAAATGCAAATTGAGTCAGCTTTTTGATATTTTCTGTTAAAGGAAGCAAACAGCCCTTAAAAACACTAATGCAGGGCAAACATTAAAACAAACAAACAAACTATAAAAAATCATCTCAAAGAATCCAAAAAAATCCACAAGAATATTAAGAAGCACAACCACTTTCAATGTTGTTTAAAATAAATAAATAAGTTCTGCTTCGCCATCACAGCAATTAATTACATTTTAAAATAAATTAAAATAAAAAACGGCTATTTATATTGTTAACATTTATATACATATAACATTTAAGTGTTTTTTCAACTCAGGCCAAATTTTCTTTTATGCATATTTAGCATAGAATTTTTTTTTGAACTTGCTTTGACTATCAGAGAATAATAACAAATTTTTTTTCCCATTTTAGACAGTTAAAAATAGGGTTTGGGACATTTCATATGCTGCAAAACAGTTGCAGGATGACTGTATGTCTGTAACAAAATATAAAACATTCAAAGTATTTTACACTAAATAGCCACTTAATAGCTAAAAATGTGCTGTCCATGTATGTGGACACTCGGGCTCTAGGAGGTTAAGTGTGACGTCACGCAAAGCGGCTTCCAGGTCCAATTGCTCTATCAAGCTGTATGGGGAGACTCATCAAATGGTAATAATAAACGTTTACAAAGAGCTGTAATACTTTCAATATCATGATTGCAATATATATGTCCATGCCTAATATACGATGGCCAGAAAGTGATACATTTTTTATAAATTGTAAAAATTTTGACATTTGTGATGCAGCAAGTCCAGAGACTGATGTGTACACCATGATTTTATATAAAATTCACTTTAATGTGTGATAGGACTAAAAAGTGGCCATAAATGAATATTTTCTCAATTCAAATGAGTAGTGGCTTGGACCCGTAAATAGTATTCCATACGTCACCGATACATCACGACTTAACAAGTGGATATGGTCTGATTTGAGGATGTTTTTCAGCATTTGTTTTTTTTTTTTTTTGACTTCCTAATTTGTGTTCTAAAGAAGATCAAACATCTCAGGGGTTTGGAATTGCATTAAATGTGAGTAATTATGACTAGCTATGCTCCGATCAGGATTTTTGCATCCGATACTGAAGACCAATTCCTTGTGATGGATCGGCCAGTACTGAATATACCAAATCTGATGCTTAAAGCACATTTTCCCTCTAAGTATAGATAATACTGAAGTAGAGATTTCTCCTTACCTAAGAGAATAAATTAAGGATGCTGCATACAGTATAATTCCTCAAACATACCTCTTTTAACCATTTAGGTGTGAACATGTCATGGTCACAAGCAGCTTTACAGAGATAGCACATGAGATCACAATGTTGGTGCCACTTGATGCAGCTATCACTCTGGATATAAACACTTGACATACAATGGTTGCAACCATCACTCATGTGAGTTGTGCCAAAAAACCGTAAACAGAGGTCGCACCACATCTGTATATATTTTAGCTGCTGTGATGCAAGCGAAGTGATCCCTCATGCCCCCACGCATCATTTACCTCATCACGTGTTGTAGCTTCTGTATGTATAACCCAGGTGCGCATGTGCATCTTTCTCTGCTTGTAAACTCATAAACAAACACTTGCGATCGGTCTATGAGATCGGCCAGACTAGCGAGTACTCATGGAGTCAATAAAAGTGATTAACGGCTACCGATTTCCAACCGATTGATCGGAGCATCCCTAATTATAACAGATTTTTTTTTATTTTTGGGTGAACTAACCCTTTAAGCTTTATAACAGAAAATCCCAGATACAAAGCAAAGCATCTCTATTATCACAATAGCATTATCAAACAGAGTCACATCAAAGCCTCCTTATTCATCAGGAACAAATACAAACAAATAAAGTAAAACATGTTCCACACAGTTAATTAACAGACACAAGCATAAAGAGAAGCACTCAGACACACTACAGGATACTTAACCCTGCGCTCTGATATAGCAGATGTACAGCTGGAGATCAGGCACCGATGACAGCACAAGTGTTTTTTGATGGTGATTTTGCATTAGAGGAGAGTGGAAGTGTTAGCGGTCGGACGTAGACAAGGTTATTGCAGGAATGACATGAATTTTAGATCTCCTGTGCTCATTTTCCCTCATCCCTCACTCCGTTCTCTCATTTTACAGCCCCCCCTTTCTGTTTCCTAGCAACCAGGGCGGTGATGACATCATATCCATATGTCAGCCTGAAGAGACAGAACGAGGGAGATTTAGATGTGTTTAAGTGTATGTGCAAGAAAGAGCGACAGGAAAACAGACTAGGACAATAAACAAGATGTTTCTCTATATGAGTCACTCTACAGTCGTGGTGGTGACAGATGCTGTCACTCGCTTGAAGAATGTAAAAAAGACAGTCTGTAGTTTATGTGTGCTACTTCTCGAAACTTTTCGCTTAGTGGGATTTATTTCTTTTGCCAGGATTTAACACTTTTATTAAAAGTACACACTAAATTTATCTTACAGTGTTCTTTCTAGGGCTTTATATTCACTAGAGATTTTTTTTTACTGTATTTTTGTTATATATTCATTCATTTTCCTTCGGCTTAGTCATTTATTCATCAGGGGTCACCACACTGGAACAAGTGACCTTCTTGCTGTGAGGTGACAGTGCTAACCACTGAGCCACCGTGTCACCTATTGCTTAAATATATTTTCACAGCTTTACAAAAAGTGCACAATACTGCATTATCAATCAAATTCGGAAAAGTTAAGGTTATTAGTTACCATAACTCTATTAGTTATTAATAACACTAACTAATTACCTAGTAACTAATAGCTTTTAACAGTTAAAGTTATTATGTACAAACTACCTGACAAAAGACTTGTCATCAATCCCAGTTGTAAGTGCAACAAATAATAACTTGACTTCTAGTTGATCATTTGGAGAAGGGGCAGATGGTAGATTTTTTCCAATGAGTCATCTGTTGAACTGCATCCCAATCATCACAAATACTACAGAAGACCGAACCCACATTGACCCAAGATTTTCATAGAAATCAGTCAAGTTTGGTGAAGGAAAAATCATGGTTTGGGGTTAAATTCAGTATGGGGGCGTGCAAGAGATCTGCAGAGTGGATGGCAACATCAACAGCCTAAGGTTTAGAGACATTTGTGCTGCCCATTACATTACAAACCTCAGGAGAAGGCAAATTCTTCAACAGGACAGTGCTCCTTCTCATACTTCAGCCTCCACATCAAAGTTCCTGAAAGCAATGAAAGTCAAGGTGCTCCAGGATTGACCAGTCCAGTCGCCAGACATGAACATTTTTGAGCATGTCTGGGGTAAGATGAAGGAGGAGGCATTGAAGATAAGTCCAAAGAATCTTGATGAACTTTGGGAGTCCTGCAAGAATGCTTTCTTTGCCATTCCAGATGACTTTATTAATACATCATTGCAGAGATGTATGGATGCAGTGCTCCAAGCCCATGGCAGTCATACACAATAATAACTCTTTTTCACTGCACCATGACTTTATATTCTATAGTAGTAGTAGTAAAACTTTATTGTCCATGACAATAAGCAGAATCAGACCTTACTGTCCTAATTAAATAATTAATAACCAAGGCATGATCATATATTATTTTGGTAAAATAAGCTTAACCCTTCATAAAAGCCACTTCTGATACCAAATAATCAACTAGAGGTCAAATTATTATTTGTTGTTCCTGAAACTTGGAAGACTTTTGTCAGGTAGTGTATATAAACATAATTAACCTGCAGTTATACAGTATATAGGTGATATTCACTACTAATATTGTGTTATAACAATGTTGTAATATATCAACTTTTCCAAAAGGACTTTTATTGTCCAAAAAATTAACAATAATATGTGTTTCTTTATTCTGTCGAACACAAAATAAGTTATTTTGAAAAATGTTACCTGTAAGCATTGACTTGCATAGTAGGAAAAACATAAAGGTCACATAAACACAGTTGTGTTTCACAGTGAAATGCATGCAAAAAAAACAGAACAAAACAAATAACATGATGCTGTACAAAAACAATCCATTAATCAGAGTCACCACGAGCAGAACACACCAAAAGAGCTATTTATACACATATATTCAGCAATAAGTTTATACAACCAACAATTTTAAATTAAGCTTTATATAGTTGTCAATTTATTTTGATGCATGATGGGACTGTAGTTCTTTCTTTTATTAAAGCTGTTAAATATATAGCCTTGTAGTTTTTTATTTATTTATTTTTTGTCAAATTTTCAAATGTTTTTTTTTATGATAAGCTGTTTGGATTGGTTCATAGTTTACAACACTTTAACAAGGACTTTTAAAAAATCTATCTGAAAGAATTGTCCCAGAAAACAGTGCATCTTTAACCATGGCAACGTCTAAATACTCATTCACTCACTCACTCACTCACTCACTCACTCACTCACTCACTCACTCACTATCCTGATGAAAATTTCTACTTTGATCTATTGATCTATAGAGCATCTGCACTCTATGGGTGACCGGATTTTCTCTTCTCTGGCTCCGAGGCCCTGGAACTCTCTCCCCTATGACATTAAACATGCTGAATTTTAGAACACACTACTTTACACTGTATTCTTGGTTTGTTTTATCTATTATGAATGTTTTCGTTTGAATGTTTAAATTCCACTGTTACTCTAAACCAGGGGTGCCCAAACTTTTCCTATAAAGAGCAAAAAAGCTAACTTGATTGAGGGCTGTGGGCCGAATGTTTATACCTAACCGTATGCATTACATTTGCCATGGGTAATTTTCTACTTTATTCTGTAATATTTAAAAATAACTAGAAAAATGTTACTTTAAATCATATTAACTAATGCAGTATCATTTTAATGATTTTATAATGAACTTATTACAGTAAAAACATAAACAACCCCATTTATAACCCAATGGAGTTCAATGCTGAATACACTAGTTGAGCTGCTCCTGCCTTTACCTTGAATTGCTTTCTTGTGCATCTGTCAAGTGACAGTATTTACATTTTAGAAGTTACATTAAATTTAGAAATGGCAATCTTTGTAAAAGGTATTCGCCCCAACCACTTTCCCATCATTCTCTTTCTCTTTTCAGATGGGATGGTGAGCCAAATCAAAGGTTACCATGGGCCAACTTTGGCCCGCGGACGCTACTTTGGGCATCTCTGCTCTAAACTGTTTTTATATCTGTTCCTTATGGCCCGTTTCCACTGAGTTGTACAGTATGGTACGATACAGGTTGGTACGGGTCACCTTTATCAGGCTTGCGTTTCCACTGCCGAAAGGGTACCAATGGTGTACAACAGAAAGTTTCAGTCAATGTCATTCTCGCTCAAGGAAATGTCAAAGTACAGCTGTACGGGTCCTTCACATACAGTATCATATGAGAAGCAATTGTGACAAAACAGATGCTTTATACACATAAATACTTGTGTATAAATGTTCATCACTAACCTTTCTATGAACATGATTTGATTATAACTGCAGATCAATGATGCAATTGTATAAAATAAATAAATAAATGCAACATATATGAACACATACAGACCCTTACAGTTTCCAATATGTTACCAATTACAGTAAAACTACACACAGCATACATTTAGTCCTTATTTGGGTTCCAAAACAACACGAAATATAGCCCAGTCAGTGCAAACCTCTTATCTGTATTTTTAATCTTCACCAGCACATGTAATCTTTTGTCAGAAAGTAATTCCGTTATTCCGAGTTCATAATAGTCCAAAAGGCGATAATAATAGTTAAACATGGCAGTTTGTTCATGTTTTAGGTTGCTGTAAAAATCATTTGCTCCTTTGTTTTTCCAGCTTCGCACGTCACTCTCGTGTTAGTCCGTTTCTGAAAGGATCGGATGTCAGAAGCACTTCAATAATCACGCGCACGGTATTATCATCAGCCCAAGAAGTTTGTTATTTCAAGTATAGACATGCGGCGAGCTCTCTCGAGAAAGTGAAACCGCTCGCACTTTTAGACGGGCTCGTAAAACAACAGCACGACATAGCAGATTTTGTTCTTTTTGGCTTTGTGGCTGTTCATCAAGACGACGACAAGGTTTGTTTGAGCTCGGGTCGATCATGGCTCGTTATCATAGTATATATTATTACGATGTAATGGAAGACCGCAAAATTACGGAGACCGTGAAATACGTCCCAGGAGGTATGTTTGTTTACAGTTTTTGTTTTTGCCACCAGAGGCCACTGTGTATGCTTTTTGAGATCTCAAATTTCTCTTGCGAGTGCCATTCGCGCCTGCTGTTCTCGTGTAAACCCACCAGAGGCCGCTGGTGGGTTTACCCAAAAAATGGTTTGGTACAGTTCGCTTTTTGGTAACCTTTGAGGATCGGCCATAAAAAGCATACCGAACCGTACTGTACCGTACCACTTAGTGGAAGGTTTGTTTGAGCTCGGGTCGATCATGGCTCGTTATCATAGTATATATTATTACGATGTAATGGAAGACCGCAAAATTACGGAGACCGCGAAATACATCCCAGGAGGTATGTTTGTTTGCAGTTTTTGTTTTTGCCACCAGAGGCCACTGTGTATGCTTTTTGAGATCTCAAATTTCTCTTGCGAGTGCCATTCGCGCCTGCTGTTCTCGTGTAAACCCACCAGAGGCCGCTGGTGGGTTTACCCAAAAAATGGTTTGGTACAGTTCGCTTTTTGGTAACCTTTGAGGATCGGCCATAAAAGCATACCGAACCGTACTGTACCGTACCACTTAGTGGAAACGGGCCATTAATTGTGTAAAGCGCTCTGAAAATTACGTTTTATAGGTGCTATATAAAAATAAATTAATATTATTATTCCAGCCGCAACCCATCTCTGGGAAACATCCATACACTCATCCACACTCATCCACTACGAAAAATTTAGTCTACCCAATTCACCTGTACCGCATGTTTTTGGACTGTGGGGGAAACCGGAGCACCCGGAGGAAACCCACGCGAACACAGGGAGAACATGCAAACTCCACACAGAAACGCCAACTGACCCAGCCGAGGTTCGAACCTGCAACCCAGCAACCTTCTTGCTGTGAGGCGACAGCACTACCTACTGCGCCACTGTGTCGCCCTTAATATTATTAGTATTATAATTATTGTTTTTTTGTTGTTTTTTAATTGCACATCTTGTCTAATACCTTTAAAAATATATATTTTTAGTTTTTAATGTGCGGAATCCCCTTAAAGTAGTAGTTCAATATTAAAGTGCTGATCACTTTATCCCCAGTCATTACCACTGGTGAAATGAGTCAGGAGTAATTCACACAGGACAAGCAACTTTCAAAATTGACCTACTTTAAAAGTTTAAAACCATCGCTTAAGCTCTCACTGAAATTATCTGCCTCCAACACACTGACACATTTTCAGCGAGAAGTTCAGTGATATGGAAATAAACAAAATATTGAAGCAACTTCTGGCAAAGCCTATTGAATGATTTATTTGTCTGCCACAGCCCAGTGTAACATAACACACGTCTGAAATATATTTCCGATGCTTTATGTCCTTTTGAAATAAACTTGCCCTTCAGCAAATTATAACAAACGCACACGCTCAACATCACACCCTTCCAGCATCCGTCTTCCAGAGCCGAGACCAAAGGTATGAGCGCCCTTTCACAGAAAAAAGCACATGAATATTCAATACAGCATTACACATAATTGAATATTCAACATCAGAGAGAGCACTGCTCAGTTATTCACTGAGAACATGATGTGGTGCTCAGCATAAGAGAGCACACTATCTGCTCAGAGAGATGACACACACACACACACACACCTAGAGTTTCCAACCGTTTCAGTGGCTTTGAAGTCTCGCTCCAGTCCTGCTCTCACACACACACTGAATCACTCGCTTACACACAAAGACACTCACACACAAAAAGGCCACACATTCTGTCATAAGAACACAAATGTGCACACAAACAAACAAACACTCACACACTCGCTCTCGAAAGGGTAGGAGGACATTAATTCAGCGCTAAACTCGCCTGCGAGCTAAAATCAGACTGTTTATATGACCCCGATCCTTCCAATTCTTTTCTTCTCACATACTGTACGCATGCACACACAAATACGTGTACACAAACAAGCAAGCACATCCTGATCGCCATTTCGGCTTCCTGCACACACAAGTGTTGCTGAAAAATATTCTGTCCCAAAAAGCTGCAGTGCGTTCTCCATTATGCATAATAGAAATCATATTTAGTAAGCTAATGCTTCACCCACATACACACACACACACACACAGAGAGCTTGAGAATGCCCTTTAAAGGGTGCCACTGTATAACTCTCTCCCACACACACACACACACACACACATACACAGTTTTTTTCACATACGCATCTTTCTCTTTGTGCTTTAAAAATGCTGAACAGGTAAATGGTGATGATTCACATTTAATGTTGGTATATTTAAAAACAAAAGCATGTATCGTAATATTGTACCTTGATATTCATTCCTGGATGTGCCTATGATTTACATACAAGTCAAGTCAAGTCAAGTCAAGCTTTATTGTCATTCCACTACATGTGTGGACATAAAGTGGAACGAAATGTCATGTCTCACAGGACCACGGAGCTGCATAAATAAACAGAATCATAAATATAAACACAACATTTGACTTAAGAGCTATTACAAATCTGTACATTCTAACATACTGGAGCGGTAATCTAACTATACTAATTTCTAACTATGCATATACTATAAATACTTAATTATACACATAACCTAAGACAGATTATACAAGTACTTTTACATAAGGCAGAACAATATCGTGCAAGATAGTGTGCAGGAGAGTTGTTTAGGGTTGAAAAAGCAAGTAGTGCAACATTATTTTTGGTACATTCACAAGTAAACATTATTTACCATAGTAAATAAAACGTATGTTACATGTTAAAGTTCCATGCACTGTACAAAATACAGTATTTGTTCATTAGTTGTATGAATGTTATGACTCATGACAGCAAATTTATGCTTTTGAATTGCATTATGAGACTTTGATCTGTGCTCTGACACACGTGTACATGTTCTTTTGAAAATTTAGCAGAGATTTTACTGACATTTTTTGAATTTTTTTAGAACTTATCCAGCATGCTTTACGCAGCGGATGCCCTTCCAGCCTCTCACATTCACACACATACATTAAGGCCAATTTAGTTTATTCAATTTACCTGTAGCACATGTCTTTGGACTGTGGGGGAAACCAGAGCATGCAGAGGAAACCCACGCGAACATGGGGAGAACATGCAAACTCCTTACAGAAATGCTAACTGACCCAGCCAGAGCTCGAACCAGCGACCTTCTTGCTGTGCTAACCACTGAGCCACTGTGGCGCCAGTTAAGACAACTGATAACTGCTAGGCTTCTGACTGCACTAGATTGTCTTATTGTGATTATTTGCTGAAGCTTTTATCATGATATACATTTATTAACACAAAATTGTCATGAGCTGCCAAAAAAGACTCAATAACAATATAGGTATTATAACAATATTTGGTGTGATGATTTATTGTTTAAATGTTTCAACCAAATTAAATAGCAAAAGTACTATGAAGTACAACCGGTAACACTTAACAATAAAATTTCATTCAGTATCATGAAATCAACAGTGAGGAAAACAAACACACTCATTACAGTTACTATGTTATTAGTTTAAAAATACAACTCGATTAGGTTTTATACCAATTTAATAATATGATTAAGACTTATAATCAGATTATCACTATGATTTTAATGTGTTATTATTATTTACTTATTTAACAAATAAAATAAGGCCAACTAAAATGAATAAAAATACTCTAAATTGTAAACTTTTGTAGTTCTCATTATAAGTTTAGTTAAATTAACTAATGTTAATTATTGGAATCTTACTGCACAGTGTTAACAAACAATAGCCCTATAAACGGTCACATACATTTTCACCAATATTTCAGCATGTAGTAAGCCAGATTAACATGTGAAAATGTTTAAAATATTTAAGTCTGAGTCAAAAGTTGTCAAGACTTTTATTGCAGTATGTTGATGTACTTCCAACTGAAACAAAACACTGAGTAGGAAGTGACAGGCTTTCTTTTGTGCATCATTCCCTCATAGCAAACTAATGATAACAGAGGGTATAATATGTAATTTCTATGGAAGCCTCAAGTTGACTTGGACCGCCACTCCAAATGTGAAAGCAAATAGTCAGGCTTTCAATAAAGATTACCAAAACAAACTAATTATTTCAGTGGATTAACTTGCACAGATTAAGTATTCACCTCAGGAACAACAATGTGAGCTAACAAAATAAGCATTGTAGATTTTGATTTCATGTGGACTTTAAGATAACTTTTTAAGATATATTAAATCTCCAAGCATCTGGTGCTGTGATGAACAACCACTGCAAATGCAACATGAATATCCTTAAAAAGCACTCTAACAACAATGAATAATTATTGACAGTATTTTAAAGTGTTTATGATATCGATATTCTGCATCTTCATTATCACTATTATTATTGCGTATTTGCCTACAGTATGTCTAGGTACCAATACAGTAGTTATCGTAAACATGCACGAATGCATGAATAATCATTAACATTAAGGATTACATGTGGAATTATTAGCGACACCGGTGACCATTAAGTAAACATTTTGGTTTTGCTCACAACAGTAAAAGAGACTAAATATGATCCAAAGCACATCAAAGCTCTTTATTTGTCTTGATTAGAAGTAAAAAGAGGTTGTAAATGCCTTTGCAGTGATATACTGATTTTGAGTATCCAGATCAGTCAACACTGCTGAGGCAACATTTAGATGAACATGTCAATACATGCCGCATACTTCTCTCTCAATAACAAAATAAACAATACAAATGACAGCAGTGAGAAAACAGCAGTTATGAAATTATCTGACTGTAGCAATGGCGATACATTTGCACCAGCTCTGCAATTCACCAGCATCATGATGACAAATGAGGTTATTAAAATGACACTGTTATGATAGTTTGATTAGAAAGTAGATTTGAGACTACATTATAAATCTGGCTATGTGAAACTATTCATCTGTTTTATGTAATACAAAATGCAATGCAGATGTACTATCGCATGTTATCATTAAGGCAGAACCTACCAGCGACAGTTGTGTTGTTTCTCTTCTATTCAAAAATCATGTCCCATATTTAGAAGTCACATATTCAGTAAAACTCTTTCTGTCACATGCCTTTTTTGCATATAAAGTAGGGAAATACTTCAAGCAAGTAAGATTTTAAGCACTAATTCGTCCAGTAATAGATAATTTTCTTTAACAATATCCTTGTTTTGTGCTCTAAAATACTGAACAGGTTCACAGCAAAGTGGTTTTAATTAAACTTTAAAGTAGCACACAAATACCATTGTATTGAATGTAAATGTGGTAATCATTCAGTGCCATGTAAAATGGAATGTAAAATATACCAACGTATTACCAACTGTACTGTTAAATCTGTTTAATACTGTCTGTGCTATTAAAATCATGTTAATAGATTTCTATAATAGAACTATAATAAAAAATAATAATATATGACATTTGGAATGGTCATCGTGTTAATCATATGTATATTTTTGGAATATACTAGTAGTTGAAATTAAATGTATTTCAGTCTGTACTGTTTTTTGTGGGGGGGGAAATTCAATCTACACACAGGTTTGTTTTCCTATCTTAGTGTGGACATTACAGAGTTCTATTGTTTTTATATCAGTTTATAGATACTTTCTATGGCCTAACACTGAACTGCAACACTCGCAGATACAAATGCCAATCTTTAGATATTAAAAAAAACATGTTTTGGCCAATTTTTAAGCATTTTAATATTTTGGACAAGTGAAAAATCATCACTTGTGAGTTGTTTTTATATTTCACAATATATTTGAGTACAATTGAGCCCTTACAAGTATAGCTAAACCAGTAAACACACACACACACAGTTTTCCATAGCTGTAATGTTGTTTATACTGTACAAACTGTATATTATATGTCTCTATCCCAACCCTACCCCTAAACCCAACCCTCACAGGAGAAAATCTGCATTTTTACATTTTCAAAATACTTCATTTTGTGTTATTTATGAGCCTTTTTTTTCATGGGGACCAAAAAATGTCCCCACAAGGTCAAAGTTTACTGGTATTGCTTTTCTTTTGGGCACGTTTAGTCCCCACAATACTAAAAAACAAATAATTTTACTGCTTGTTAAAACTTACTCCCAGGGCTGTTTATATCGAAGTTGATAATTAGTCGCACCATGTTACATGTTTTACAAGGTGTGTCGTTAGCCCAACGCTCAACCCCCAACCTGGAGGACCAAGATACACTACAGACAATTTTGCTTACCCAAGTCACCTATAGCGCATGTCTTTGGACTTGTGGGGGAAACCGGAGCACCTGGAGGAAACCCATGCCAACTGACCCAGTCGGGGCTCAAACCAGCGACCTTCTCGCTGTGACGTGACAACACTACCCATTGCACCACCCCACTTGTTCAAACTAGATATGTTTTTTTTTTTGCCAACTTAATTGTTTTATGGTCAATCCACTTAAATTTGTAAAAACAATTAAGTCAACTAAGGCCCTGTTTACATAGTACGTTTTAGTTTTAAAACGGCGTTTTAGAATGAAAACGATCCGCGCCCACACTAGCATTTCTGAACAGCTCTCCGTCTACATTAAAACGGTGAAAACGCACATCACGTGACCACACACACACACACACACACACACACACACACACACACACACACACACTCTCTCTGGCATGCACTGCAGCGTGCTTTGAGCACACACCCATACGAGAGCTGTGCACGTCAGACTGTTCATCACGGATCTACCGCTGGATCTAATCTCACTATATTTGTTAAACGTGATATTTAATTAATCTTGTTGTCTATATCTAATGACATATTCCTGACTTTGGTCTTTTGAATCTATTACTTATTCTCAGGTAACGTGTTTTGGCTGAGCGCAAAGATAAGTTAGGTTAATATCTTAATTATTGTAACCAACCGCGGACACCGATTCTGCATTATTTGCCTGATTGTTTGCCTTTATTTTCTCTATTGTGTAAACTTATTGTACGTTATACTTTTATAATGGCCATTAATGAATCATTAAAATGGATATTCAGTGAAAGAGAGAGGGTATGTATCGTATTTTTAATGAAAATGAAAGGAGGCAGTAATGTTATAGGCTCAGTTTTGTTGTAAATATGCATGAAGATGACGGTCATATCATGCAGCTACACGACGCCTCAACATTACACAGAGAGGATGTAAGACTGAACTGTGTGAAGGCTACTTAATATTGAGGAAAAAGCCCCAATCAGATAGGCGAATTACTGCAGCCCCGCCTCCGTTTTCAGATGTCTCCATTTTCCCCCATCTACACTGAGACGGAGCAGCAGCGTTTTAGAATGAAAACGGCCTCTCCGGTGTTTCCAAAATGCTTTTAAAACTAAAACGTATTAGTGTAAACGGGCCTTAATCAATTTGTGTTGGAACATGAAAGTATTGTGTGGATCCCAGCATTGTTTACAGTGAACATAAGGAATACAACGTACACACACACCAAATATAAAGAAAGTACAGCGACACAATCAAACAAAGATGCAATTCTTCACAATTTCACACACCTCCTCATTTTGGCTGCATTAGTGTAATCTCAAAGTACTGAAAGTGTTTAGTCCAGTAAAATCCTCCAGGTCTCAATGTAATAAGTGGTTATCAAAATTTACAGCAGGCTTTATGTAATATGTTTGGCTGAAATAATCATCATCTCTGGAGGTGGAACCTTGAGTTAAGGAATTAAGGTCAAGCGTAGACAGACTTGAAGGGCAGCCCTATTCATCCCTTCCTCATTCTCCGTTTTGCGTATTTTTGTGTACATGTACTTGTGAATTTGCGTTTGTCTGTGATTTTGCGTTTGTCTGTCTGTGTGTGTGTGTGTGTGTGTGTGTGTGTGTGTGTGTGTGTGTGTGTGTGTGTGTGTGTGTGTGTGGGAGGGATTTTAGTGGGTGTTCTGACTCAGCTCTGGAAGAATACGATTCTGCAGAAAATGAATCTGACCACCCACCTGCTGCTTTTACCAAACATTCTCACACATACACACACATCCAAACACAAACATAAAAAAAAAAAAATCACATGCACAGTAATTTAGAGCGCTGACATAAATATGTCCCATAATAACCTGCTTTAGTGCAATTCTCCACAGCACTTTAGCAGATATTCAACATTTCAGAATAATCACGACAAGAGCACCATAAACCTATAGAGCAGTTTTGAACTGAAGAACAAAATGTGTTTAGAATAGAATGGACCCTTTTCACAAGACTGTTATGACGTGTTTAACGGTGATTATAATCTTAAACCCTTAAAAGTTTTTAATATTTTGATTTTTAAACAAACTTATGAACATTTAAATCTGTTTATGAATGTTTTATATCATCTTTGCATCAAATTACAAAAATGAATTACCGCTTATGCGAGGTGTTTCTAATGCAGCGTCTTTGGGCCTTCGAGTAAATTTGACGTTATTATCTCCTCTGGCTTCCGTCATTAGTCTTACACAATTTTTTTCCTTTTTCTGAAAGTCTTGATAACAACGTTGTTGAGTTTTTCTTTTATTATTTCAGCAAATAAGATTGTAAAAAAAATATTTGTTGTACTCTCCCATTCACTGCACTCCAAGTTTACCCAGTGTGGGGAAAAAGGAATTCATTTTTTTTTTTACTTTTGACTCTTTATTTTTATTAGAAAAATAGTTTAGACTAAAAACAGATTAATCAATCTTCTTCTTTTGTATACCATATATTAACCAAACATACTTCTTCTTTCTAACTTTGTTGCGTACGTCTTAGAAGGAACTGCTGACATGAGGGAAATAGCAGAATAAGAATAAATCTAGTGCGGGGGGCCTTGCTCCAGACTTCTGTCTAACAAGAAGTCTAGACATGTCACAAGGAAATGGATGCTTGTAGAAGTTGTGAAATATATTGAAAATGCACTTAACTGTTCAATTCGGGTATGCAGAGAAGAGTTGCAGAAAGAGGAAGTATGTTTGGGTGCAACAGCCAAAGGACTGCAGAATGATTGATAAGTGACATTACACCAAAACTCCACCAGTTAATATCTGTGGTGTATATATGCTGGAGTCAGGGAAATGTAAGATAGTTGCGAACCTCCTGAATGTAATTCTTGTATTGCACTGGGGTGACGTAACCCAGAGATCTGTCCTCGAATTATTCGTTTGTATCTAATAAATTACTAATATGTTTGACCTTTTTTGAAGAAAACCCTCTCCTGACCTTTTTTATTGAACACGCATGGAATTGGCTAGATATTCCAACACCAACTATAACGCCTTCTGCTATTGAAAAACCCGGAAATGCAAAAAGGGTCTATAGAATAGGCAGCTGGTAGCGGGAGGATTGTTTAGACGATAATTCCTCTCTTGTTGGTAAAGTTGTATTCCAGAAAGTTTGTAGATTCGATGTTGATATTCAAGCAGTGTTGTTTGAGTACTGTGCTGATAGGCTTAAGTTAAAATTAGAGTATAAAATATAGAAGCAAGAGTGCGAGGAGCAGAGCAGTAGCAGAAGCGTCCGAACAGTAGCAAAGCAGGAAGCAGACCATACAATAGAATAGAATAGAATAGAATAGAATAGAATAGAATAGAATAGAATAGAATAGAATAGGCTTCTATTTCCCTCCTTGGTTTAATTCTGTAGTCTAATCTGGATTGAAATCAGAGCTTTGTGTTCCTATTGAGGTATACACCATACATGAATAGAGAAAAGGAGAGAGCCTAAAATAATCGAATTATTTTATAAACACTCATCTAACAAATTCATAATTTTTTGGATTACATAAATTCTCTCTTATAAAATCTAAATATATTGCTTGTGTCTTTGAATAGATAATCATGATTTGTATGTCTAATTATGGAATTAATCATTATGGAAATACTTTGAACTCTCAAAATAATTCCACAACGACATAAAATATCCATATTTTTCAGAATATTTAATCTATTTCCAATATGCTCTTGGTTTAATTCTGCTTTCTCTTAGTAGAAATCTAGATGGAAACCATCCTTTTGTGTCTCTCTTTAGCTTTATACATCATACATGGATCTATAAAAACAGTGTAAGCTTAAACAAATCTAATATTGACATTTTTTTACATACAAAACAAACTGTTAAACTTTATATTGTTGCTTTCTGGTGATCTGAAGTATGGCTAAACTATATATTGTTTTAGCATGGATATCGCAATGTGCACATTAGCAACTGTCACATCACAGGATCTGAAAAGTTAAGTCAGGTTTATAATTGACCAGGCACCACAGTTCAAAATACATGTTCTTTGTGGAGTCATTGCAAGGTTTAACCATAATAGACAGAAAGTTGATCATTTGTATGTGTTTTAGGGCCTGTGAATGTACAAGTGAGCTTTTCAAGCAAGTTTGTAGTTTTAACAAATATTGTCTTTTATTATTTATACCAGAGATGCCCAAAGTAGGGCCCACAGACCAATATTGGCCCATTGTAACCTTTGATTTGGCCCACCATCCCATCTGAGTATGATGGAGAGGGCTGAGGAGTTTCTGTGTTGTCTTTAACACAGAGATTGTCATTTCTAATTTGACATAAACTTTCAGTTGGTTTTATTACTGAGCTCCAAAAAAAAAAAAAAAAATGAAATCAAATGTTTTAATTAAATACTGTATTGTAAATGAATCTGATTTTATAAAATTCAAATACTGTCACTTGACTGATAGAGGACTATGCATAAGACATCGGCGAGCAAATCAAGGCAAAAACTAGTGTAATTCTGTTATAAATGAGATTGTTTTGTTTTTACTGTAATACGTTTATTATAAAATGTAAAAAAATAAAATAGTGTATTAGTTGATATAAAGTGTTTTCTAGTCATTTGTAAATATTATTAAATAAATTAGGAAATTACTATGGCAACTATATTTACCTTCGGCCCACTAGCCTCATTCAAGTTTGGTTTTGGGCCCTTCATAAGAAAAATAATATTCATATATAAATATATCATATATAAATCATATAAAAATCATATATAAATCATGGCACCCATGATTTATATAAAGATGAAGACTATAGTGTTATTTTACATTTGATTAAGTTAATTTACTTGAAACCTAATAGACTCCCAAGTCACTAGAAAACTATAGAGTACTGTTTTTTAATTAGTATCTTTGCCTTTATTATGCTTGTGATTTGTGTATTATACTGTATTTCATGCACACGCATTCCCCTACAGTAACATCCCAATCAATATAAAATGATGAATTCTTTTCAAATAGAGCTCTTCAATTCATATAGAGAAATTGGGATATTTAGTTGTTCTGCAATTAATATCACAATACAATATTGTAATCTGAAGTGTTCATTTTAAGTCATTTTGGATAAAAGCATCTGCTAAACGAATAGATGTAAATTAATTCACTTCATGAATTTGATATAACTGCCTTAATTAAGTAAAAGAATTAGTTTTGTATCTTTTAATAAGGAAAAAATACAATCCAAATTTTAGGTAGATTTTTTATATTTACCTAATGAAAACATGTCGATAAAAGTTACAAAATAACTTCAAAAGGACATAAAATATACACGTTTTTGAGAATATTTCATCTATTTCCAATATTCACTTAGTTTATTCTGCTTTCTCTTAGTATAAAATCTAGATCTTTATCTTTTTTTGGTAAATCTATAAAACTGTCTGTAAAACTAAACATTTGGCAAAAAGCCAAATGACGTTCCAATAGCAACAATAAAGCTATAAAAATATAGAAAAAAATGACTCTCTTTTAAAATGAGTGCCTCTATGACGGTAAACCCAGGGAAAAAAGGAGCCGATAAACAATGTACGCCAGTCATTTGTAACCAACAGCTACTGCTCCGCTGACGTGTCCTCTTAAATAACCAACATCCAGTACATGCAAAGACGGGAGGAAAAGAAAGAGATGCAGAAACAAATAAAGAAAGAAAGTTAGCAAACACAAGGAAGTAATAACAAGAGGAAAGGAGAGATGATGATGATGATGAAAGGAACAAACACAGACAAATTTGTGGGTCTTTTATGAAAAGCAGGAGTGAGTGTTGTCTATTTTTAGCTGCAAACCTCTGGCCCTTCGTGTCTGCACGTGTGTCTTGAATAACAACAAGGCATTCACGTTCGAGTTTGTCTTCACCAGGCGGATGCCATTGTGATGAGCGTCCAGCTTGCACCAACTGAGAATAATTACTGAGGAAATTATATTTATTAATGTACTGGAACATCTGTACAGCCACTGCCACGTTTAACATGTTAGCATTAATAAATGACATACGGACCAAAGAGTTTGACCACTCACTGTACGCCTTATTACCTTCATCCAGAGCTTGTTGAAAAGAAAGCAGACCAAAGGAAATGCACGCAAATGACCCGCAGAGCCATTCTGGAGGTGTTTAATAAGCCACAACACTGTGTTATTAAACACTATGACTATCCAAAAGCCTTAAGACAAATCCTGCGCAATCCACACATTTAGCAAAGTCACACAGTGTGTTATAGTCGCACAAAAGCATACAAATTAACAGGCCCTACAGAAATCAGATATTATTTTCACTTTATTGTCACGCCTGTGGTTACGGTAATGAGGCAAATGTAATGAGTCAGTCACTGAGGGCAGAAGATGTCAAACTAGCACCTGGGGAACCACAGAGGGATAAGCAGAAAAGCAGAAACAAAACAACAGTCAAACAAAACAATACAAAAGCCATACAAAACAGAGTAAAACAAAACAACTCATATAAAAAAAACAGAGCGAAACAAAAGGCCACAGCCATATCACCCTAGAGACCAAGACTCACTGAAGTCAAGTACGGCTGAGCCTGGTCAGTACCTGGATGGGAGACCACATGAGAAAACTAGGTCGCTGTTGGAAGTGGTGTTAGTGAGGTCAGCAGGGGGCTCTCAACCTGTGGTCTGTGTGGGTCCTAATGCCCCAGAAAAGTAAAGCGGACACTATACTGTCAGTGAGCGCCATCTTTCGGATGAGACGTTAAACCGAGGTCCTGACTCTCTGTGGTCATTAAAAATCCCATGGCAATTCTCGTAAAAAGTAGGCCCTTACCCATCAAGGCCTCCCAATCATCTCCATCCACCGAATTGGCTCTATCACTGTCTCTCCACTCCACCAAGTGAATGCTGCACACTGGTGGTGATGTGGCGAGACCTCCCGCCCACCCCCCTCATGATTGTGAAGCGCTTTGGGTGTATGGCCATACACAATGAATGAGCTATATAATTACACATTAAAAAAACAACAGAGAAAAACAAAAGTGATATAACCGAGAGTAAAGCAAAACAAGTGACACAACAAAGAGAATAAAATCTAACCAAGTGAGATTCAATGCAAAACTAAAAAAAGTGATACAAAAGTGAAACAAAGCAAGACAACGACAAAAAACAAGAATGATGCAAAACTAAAGTTTTACAAAAAGGCAAAAGTGATCAAATAAAAGTAAACAAATACACAAAAAGTGATACAAATCCATAAAACAAAACTCATACAAAACCAAGTTGACACAAAACAAGATAAAAGTGGTACAAAAGCGAAACGACAGTGTCTGTCATTCACTCTTGCTCTCGTCCTATCATCTTTTGTTCCGCAATTTTTTTCCTTTCAGGTATTGCTGATTGGATCCCGAACCTGTCACTCCTCATTAGGGCGTTTCCTTGTGGACCAATTAGGCTTCGTTCCGCAGACTTTAAATTTGACCGGCACGCCTCGCTTGTTCAGTGCTGTGTGTGTGTGGGTTTGTGTTGTGTACGCTCACTTGTTTTTTTTTTTGTATTATGATTTGATCCTTTTTGTCTCTGAACTAATCCAAAAATCTATAAATCTGAGATTTTAAAGTTTACTGTTCCTTTTTAGGGAAAAAAAGAATAGCTTAACAGGTCACGCAACATACATTTTGCCCGTAGCTATATGAGTGTTCAGAAACATTAGGTAAGTGGGTGAGAACCGCTTTTTTGTATTGTGGTTTATTATTTTAGGGATTGTATTTATTGGCGTCGAATACGATTTTGGTTTCTTTGTCACATTTTTATTTTCTTTAGTAAGTTTAGAGGGGATCTTGTGTTCCATGTTATGTGGCTGGGTTTTGTTTAGTTCTTTGCTTTGGTGCCACTCTAGTTCCTTTTACCCCTGTAACTTTTAGTTTGGTTACATTTCTGTGATTGTTATTTTATTTTCAAATGCACTGTACAAAGCTCATACATGCTCTTTTATTGGCTTTATCATATTTCCTTATAGAGGAATAAACTAAATAAGTGTTCTTTGTCCTGGTTCATTTCCATCCATCCACTGCCCATGAACTGAGAAAAGTCAAGCGTGCAGCTGCCAAGATGCCAGTTGCCACCAGTTTTGCCATATTTCAGAGCTGCAACATCACTGGAGTGCCCAAAAGCACAAGGTGTGCAATACTCAGACATGGCCAAGGTAAGAAAGGCTGAAAAACCACCACCACTGAACAAGACACACAAGCTGAAACGTCAAGACTGGGCCAAGAAATATCTCAAGACTGATTTTTCTAAGGTTTTATGGACTGATGAAATGAGAGCGAGTCTTGATGGGCTCGTGGCTGGATCGGTAAAGGGCAGAGAGCTCCAGTCCGACTCAGACACCAGCAAGGTGGAGGTGGAGTACTGGTTTGGGCTGGTATCATCAAAGATGAGCTTGTGATGCCTTTTCGGGTTGAGGATGGAGTCAAGCTCAACTCCCAGTCCTACTGCCAGTTTCTGGAAGACACCTTCAAGCAGTGGTACAGGAAGAAGTCTGCATCCTTCAAGAAAAACATGATTTTCATGCAGGACAATGCTCCATCACATGCGTCCAAGTACTCCACGGCGTGGCTGGCAAGAAAGGGTCTAAAAGAAGAAGAACTAATGACATGGCATCCTTGTTCACCTGATCTGAACCCCATAGAGAACCTGTGGTCCATCATCAAATGTGAGATTTACAAGGAGGGAAAACAGTACACCTCTCTGAACAGTGTCTGGGAGGCTGTGGTTGCTGCTGCACGCAATGTTGATGATAAACAGAACAAAACACTGACAGAACACTGACAGATCAAGACACTGACAAAACACTGACACTCACAGACATGGATGGCAGGCTTTTGAGTGTCCTTGCAAAGAAAGATGGCTATATTGGTCACTGATTTGTTTTTTGTTTTGTTTTTGAATGTCAGAAATGTGTATTTGTGAATGTTGAGATGTTATATTGGTTTCACTGGTGAAAATAAATAATTGAAATGGGTATATATTTGTTTTTTGTTAAGTTCCCTAATAATTATGCACAGTAATAGTCACCTGCACACAGATATCCCCCTAAAATAGCTAAAACTAAAAACAAACTAAAAACTACTTCCAAAAATATTCAACTTTGATATTAATGAGTTTTTTGGGTTCATTGAGAACACGATTGTTGTTCAATAATAAAATTAATCCTCAAAAATACAACTTGCCTAATAATTCTGCACTCCCTGTAGGTCAAATCGACAAATGATTTGTTTAACACTTTCCCGATAGTTTCCGAGAGAAAACGTTTCCATGCCAATGACGAGTTTTACAGCAATCCATGTTTTAGGTGTATTACAGTAGGGAAAGCCCTAATGCATATCCTGAGTGAGGTACATTTTTATGATTTGTGTCATTGTCATTGTGTCAGATTGCACATCTTACATGGTAGGCTATGGTAAATAAGATATATATATATATATATATATATATATATATATATATATATATATATATATATATATATTTATTTATTTTTATCACAAAATTGTCCGCATATTTCTGTGAATTTCCACCAGAAAATCAGTCATTTTTAATCGCAAAAAAAAAAAAATCACAAAAAAAATTGTGAAAAGTTAGGGAGTCGGAAATATTAACACAACACTGGACAAGAGAGTGATTTTAAACCTATACATATCTAACATATTGGAGCTGTAATCTAACTATAACTACTAACTCTAAATACATAACCTAATATAACTCTAATATACAGTACACAAAACCTAAGGTAGTCTATACAAGCTCTTTTACATATCAATGTCATATTACCTCTTTATAATTTAGGTTATAGGTATTTACTGGTAATATCCCAATGACAGTCAAGGCAACACTCGAAAGACTCACAAGTCATGAGCACAATTAAAGTTTGCAGTAAAGCAAAGCTGCTTTTTTTAACCAAGGTGTCAGAGAAACTGAGCAAAAAGAGTCTTGAGCACACTGGCAGTTAGCGGATGCTCCTGGAGCCCGAAATCAATAGAGGAGTGAAAAGCAAGATGATGAGATTTCCTGAGGTTATTCAGGATTCCTCATCACAGAACAAGCCGTATCAATGCAGACAGCCAGGGCTTGGGGGACATTTACATTATCGTAGACTATAAACTGTGGAAACAGGAAGAAAGTGTCAGTCTGCAGCAAGTGGAGAAAACTTTATAGAACAATCAATTGAAGCAATAAGCATCTCCTGCCGCCTCCGTTCTCCGTCTGTTGGCTTTTTCCCTTTTTCCTGCTCTCTGGAGACTCAATGTGTGATGTATTGGCCAGCGTTCATTGCACTGCTGAGAGAAGAACCCGAACCGATAATGAAACACTCTCTCCAACAGGACACCGCAGCTGCAAGTTGTCTCTGTCAATGCAGGTTCACACATTTGGGATTCATGTTCTAAATGTTGTCTTCGCTATTACGGTAGCAAAAGGCAAAAAGATAAAACAGGAGATCTGAAATACAGAACAGTGATGGTGGAAAAGTCATGTATGCCTGCAGAACGGGAGTTTGTTTACACCTTCTAGAGACAAATTCCAGTAACCTGAAATAGCTTTGACTGGAGACAAAAAAAGACATTAAAATGCAGAGGAATAATGCGATGCAGTCAGTGGAAGACAAGGCCTCAGAGAAAGAAAGAGAAAAAATGGGGGTGAAGAGTCAATTAATGCAAACTGTAAGATCTAAAAGTCGTTTGCAGTTGAAGTTTCCAGTTTGAAATGATCGAAGGATTGGTGTATCATCTTTGCATAGTATTTTATATTCTGCATGAGAAGACTGAACCGTTGCTTTTGCCTCCATTTTAAACTGTTAAGTGATTGATTTGCATATTCGGTGCTGTGAAAAAGTAAGTATACCCCTCGAAAAGTACTAGTTTTTTACCTCCTTACACATACAAATATTCAACTGGAATTAAACTAATAAATAAAAAAAAGTAACTAATATAAGATATATACAATATTCATTCATTCATTCATTTTCTTGTCGGCTTTGTCCCTTGCGGGGTCGCCACAGCGGAATGAACCGCCAACTTATCCAGCACGATTTTACGCAGCGGATGCCCTTCCAGCCGCAACCCATCTCTGGGAACTTCCACACACACAATTCACACTCATACACTATGGACAATTTTAGCTTACCCAATTAACCTGCACTGCATGTCTTTGGACTGTGGGGGAAACCGGAGCACCCGGAGGAAACCCACGCAAACGCAGGGAGTATATACAATATTCATTCATTAATTCATTTTCCTTAGGCTTAGTTCCAGTACAGAGAAACACTCATACACTCTCACATTCACACACACACTCATACACTATGGTCTATTTAGTTAATCCAATTCACCTATACTGCATGTCTTTGGACTGTGAGGGAAACCAGAGCATCCAGAGGAAACCCATGCGAACACGAGGAGAACATGCAAACTCCACACAGAAATGCCAACTGGCCCAGCCAGGACTCGAACCAGCAACCTTCTTGCTGTGAGGTGACAGTGCTAACTACTGAACCACCGTGCCACCTATTATATAAAATATTATTAAACTAAAATATATATATGAAGAGTTCAGATGCAAAAACCTCTAAGTGCCGTCTGAAATTTATATGGAAGATGAACATTTTTCTCAGACTACTTTGTTTATGTTGTGTTATTTCACTTTAAAGACCATGAAAAAGACTTATCCTTTGCCGTAAAAGTAAAAATACTGAACATACACACAGGAGCCTGATAAAAATGCTGATTTTAGAGGAAAATTTCACACTGCATATAGAGGTTTTTGCATCTAAACTCTTCATATATATGTATGTATATATATATACTGTACAGTTGAAGTCAGAATTATTAGCCCCCGTTTGAATTTTTGTTTCTTTTTTAAATTT